>JABJVR010005014.1:0-14023 GCA_025773905.1 Chitala chitala | reverse complement strand
AGAGTTAAAAAATGCTTTACAAATAAAAATAAAAAAAAATAAAATTGACATTGACATTTAAAATGACCTAACAAAAGAGGTTGATGTATCCATGGGCAAACATAATTTCTTTGACACTTATGGGCAGAGGATATCAGTTATTGAGCATGTTTATATAATGTGACTCAGGATAGGTTAATAATTTGGACTGGGAATGACTTATGTGAACAGTGCATGTATCTACGCAAACATCTGGCTGCCATTGGTAAATGGTAAGATTTATGTGAATTAAGATGCTGGTTTAATAATAAAAAAGATCACACAATAATCATAAATTATTGTTTTATTATTATTAATTTTTCAATGATATTTATATTTGTAATGTACAAATGCACATACAAATTGTGTTGTATTGTAGAATTCTTTGGATGACACACTACATTTGAAAACGATACTAGGAACAAAAATTCCTTCCAGTATTTCAAAATTCAGAACCAACTGCACCAGGTGGACACGTGGGGAATGAAAGGACAAAAGGGGGTACAGAGAAAAGAATAATACTGGAGCTCACAGAACACAAGGGCACAGGGCCTGTACAGCACCAGCAGGGTCGATTACTCTGAGCTATGGGTTCAGTTCAGAGTTTTGAGAAATAAAACACGAAAATATATGAAAAAGATAATAATAATACTTCCTTGTAAATGGGACAAATTTGTATTCATTACTGGTCATGTACAAAGCAACTTTTTTGTACCAAATACACATGGCACTGGATATTTGAACATATTTGGCTGCACATTAATATCATAAAGAGATTAGAACTTGCTATCTTGGACTAAATACTGACAGTATTTAATAGGAAGAAGATGATGGTGGAAAAAATAAAGACAGTTTCAGGTATCATGATTTGGGCAGTGCTGCTGCTTTCATCACACCTCCAGCATTGGCCCAGTGTGTGTGGAATTAGCACATTTTACTTGTGAATATGAGTTTCCTCCCACTATTAAACAATATGCAGCTAACATGGATTGGACCATCTAAAAATAACATTGCCCTTACAAAGCGTGTGTGTATGTGTGTATAGACAGTAATAATAATCATCACGCTCACCAAATGCACGAGAAATAAACTGTGTATTGATTACGGTTGAATGAATGCTGCTAGCTTGGAAAACCTTCACAAGCTGCGAATGTTCCATTATAACATTGGGTAATGTGCACTGCAAGTAAGCAAAGGTCACATTTACCCCAGTCAATACCCATTGATTCTCCTGTCCTCAGCCCAGCTTTTCACTCACCTTCTTACAGTCTGATGTTAAGAAATGTTTATGATCTGTATGAAACTGTGAAAGCTGGGCTAGACTAAGATGTAAAAACAGTCATGTGACTTGGAAGCAAATAAGACAACAATCCTGTTCAAAACAAACTGCAGAAACCAACTGCAAATAAGGAATTCTCAGCTGCTTCTGCAACAAAAGAGAAAATCAGTAGAAAAATGAGCACAGAAACTGAGTTCAGGGAATTAAGAAGGAAAGGAGACACCAACATTCATAGTTCCAGGTGATAGCAAATGTACACTGACACGTACAGGATGGGACTCGTACTTAACTCACACCTGAAAGGGCTTATCGTATACTCTTTCCTCTAGGAGACAAATACAATAAAGATGTTAAAATTAAAAAGGCAAAAAAGAAAATTGAAAGGATATATTAATAAATTTAAGTAGTCGTTAAACACAAATTCTGATTTTTCTAGAAGTGCTGCACAGAATTTTAAATTTTTAAAATTAAAAATTTTAAATTAAACTAATTAAAATTTTAATTGAAGTCTGTCCTTCAGATATATCAGTAAAACCAGCTTCACCTGTCTCCATTGTTTAAAGATATATTTTCATACTCAGGTTTTTTATATTAATTCTGCAAAAATGGAAAAAGATAAATAAAAGTGAAACTTTGAAAATATTTTATTTACGGTCCATTTAAACTCATTTTTAATATGTAAATGGCTGTTCTCAGTCCTAACAAAGAAAAACTAAAACAAAGGAAAGCTTACATAACCTCAATTTTTCAACTTACACATTGTTCATTTCTCAACAAATTTTTATGAATTGTACAGCCTTGTGTAAAATAGCCTTGAAGAGGGTCTTCTCAGAGAATCAGACTGGAGAATCTTATGCGACATCTAAATCTCAATGCGTCTCAATGTTCTGAGTAAGACAGGGTCGCATAGAACGCACTCTCAAGGCATGTCTCTAAGACATATCTAACAGTGTTTTTTCTCAGGGTCAATGAGACAGTATGCATTCTGCCAAAAGGTTCAAAAGAGCTTGAGGTGTGATTGCATGTATAGGAGCATAACCCTAATAAATTTTCTTGCATATGAGTGCTTAGCCCACTTCCTATTGCAAGGCTGTTGCATAAGTGTCATACTCTTTAAGGTTCCACCAGGATTTAAATATGTGTTTGTGGAACCTCTGCCTTGACTGGGGCAGTGAAAGGTGCAACCATAACTCTCAGTAATGCAGACATCACCTAGCATCCCCCAAATGCCATGATGCTGTTTGTTAAAGTGATCCAGGAAGTGCTGTACATGTGCTTCTTAAACTAAAACCTTTTTGCTATTTGTCTAGAATGTGTTACTAAGGCTGTGATGCTGCTGTTTAGTCCTGTCAGTCAGTCATTTTCTTAACTGCTTAGGCCTGGTGAGGGTCGCGGGGAAGCCTGGAGCCCATCCCAGAGCACATAGGGCACAGGGCAGGGGACACCCAGGGCAGGGCGCCAACCCACCACAGTGTTAAGTCCTGTTTCACTTTTATTTTTACACGTTCTGCATCATCAAACATTTAATATATTATATTAGCACATTACAAGAAAAGACACAAATTCCATTTATGGCAAGACTTTAACAAAAAAATGTATGGCTCAGAATTATTTTAGAAGTCACATGTTAAGGGCATTATGTTTATCGACAATAGAATTAAATTTTCTCAAACAAAAACATCTGACAGCTTTAGAAGTAGAAAGCCAGTTGTAAAAATTCTTTATTATTCATCAAAGCATTCAAAATTTCACTGACTAGATGTGCAAAGCTGGTAGAGACAAACCCAAAAGACCTGCAGCTGTAATTACAGCAAAATGTGGTTCTACAATGTATTGACTCAGGGGGGCTGAATACAAATGCACACCACACTTTTCACATATTTCTTTGTAAAAAATTTTGAAAACCATTTATCATTCTGTCCACTTCACAATTATGTGCCACTTTGTGTTGGTCTATCACATAAAATCCCAATAAAATACATTTAAATTTGTGGTTGTAGCATGACAAAATGTGGAAATTTTCAGTACTTTTGCAAGGCACAGTATTTTAGTCAAATATAAGGTAATGGTACATGTATGTACTCACATACACGGTTAAGTGGAAAGCAACAGGACCTGTAACTTCTAGTTGCTGTCAATGTAAGACTAGTGTAAGAAATAGCCATGAGAGATTCAAATGAGGAGGAAAAGCACTTTTGCTTTTCCTCCTCATTTGAAAGTATTTGTAGAAAAGTATTACAAAGTATTACAAAGTATTACAAAGTATTTATAGACTCAATTCAAGATGAAAACAGCACTGGGAAGAACACAGACGGGACCAGGGAAGACAGGGGTTAGGTGACTGACAGGGCTGTAATAAAGATACACTCTGAAGCCATAGGCTCACTACAACATGTGTGGATTCATTCAAAGAAGGACCAATCCACCATATAGTGAAAGGCTAATGAGGAGTATAAATACTAAAGACATAAGACAAGATAATTTATTGATATCACGTGAAACTAATACTCAGGTGATGTACACCATTTCCATGGTGATTGCTTTGCTGATTGATTGGTGTCTGTGTTACTTGTTTCTGAAGGTGTTAGCAAGTGTTACAAATTGGTAGAAACCATCTTGGACATATTGCCATGGAGAGCATTGTGGAGCACTGTACACTATGGCTTTTCTCTCCAGTCAATTCTGCATATGTAGGTAATATTTTATTGGCTATGTGTTATATCAACATTTTGACATAGTATCAACATTTTCTCATGTTCAAAGTTGAGCTTAGCAGCTGGCTTAAACTACATTATTGTACTGACATTCATGTGATAATGTGTATACATTTAATTATTTAGTGCATAACTCAGTCAAATACTACATGGGGGCTCTGAACATGAAATAACAGACTAAAAATTTTAAATATTAATATTTACATAATATTTACCTCAAAATATAAACTGAAAAGTTATTTTTAAACTGTTATAAACCACATTTTAGCCACCCCGTGTAGAGTTTATCCCTTTCACTGTGTATATTTGAACCACAATACTGCAACATTTTTGTGGAAAAAAAAAGCTATTTTGACCTATTTTTGGTGTGTTCATATTGAAGTGAAGGCAATCCTCTATGTCTAACACAGTTTGAGGGACAACGTTTTGAAAATGTTGCTGCTTTGCTTTTTATACATTTAGGGTAACTGCTCAACACGCTTAGGACATTAGGAAAAGTGCTGTAATTTGTAAAAGCAGAAATTTTGGTTACATTAATATGCAAAGTCAATATTATTGCAATGTTCTCTGGGCATTCCAAACCTACATCAAATATGGTACAAAAGCAGAAGTATCATCATTTTAGTTCCACAGACTGAAAGGACATTTAGACTCTTCAGTTACAAAATTGTGTTTCATTGCAGCTTATTTACTCGTCTACATCTGGGTCTCACTTCAGAGTCATACATCCTCACTTTCATGGTGTACAGAATGTGTTTGTGATAGGGTGTCTCTACACCAAATATTAGTGTTTTTGGAAAACCTCAAACACACGTTTAACAGATGCTGTTTCTCTCCGCTAAATTAGATAAACAGTCCCTTAGGGAAACGTTGATCAGGCAGTTTCATGCATAGAAGCTTTAGGCTTCCTGTAAGGAAGATTTAGGCTTCCTGCTTACAGAATGATATACATACGTACTCTCATCATACACCATTTGCATGTATTAGCAAAGTCTGTGCTAATATGGCAACCATAGAAAGTAATACTTTTAAATAGTCACAAACCTCAAAAATACCTTTCCTAATGGTGTGATGTGTCCATTAGTTTAAAATCGAGGCTATACATATTTCACGCAGAACTGGTGTGACTCTTACATCCTGTGTCAGGTCAAATAGTGTTGTGTGAACCTGCAGCTCCCCACTGTAGAACAGCTACAGAGTAACCAATCATCACTTGTCACTTGTCCAGGGGCTCCGGTTCATCTTTATTAGGGAAAGTCTTAGTCAGCAGTTGTTTCCTTAAAACAAGCTTTTGATAAACGTAGACTAGACTGTGCACTAGAATGCCACCAGGTCACTACTTACAGTGCTAACCACTGAAAGGCCATAAGTAATGGAACAACTGAGTGTAAATTGTACATATTAGATATTAGGGAACTTGAGATTGTGCTACTGATAGTGTTGACATCGAGCTGACTGTGTGTCATCACTGGTGCTGCTGGCCGCTCTTGCTGTGAGGCTGCTTTGTAAGAGCTCACACAGATCAGCCATGTCATTGACATGTTCACATGCTTTGTTTATTTTTGGAACATCTCAGTCTACTGGGTTTCTTTGTATAATTTTGGGAAGGGGTTATGATACCTAACATGAAATTATATAAGAATGTTTTAAAACAAAGAAAAGGTATACCTCATTTATCTAGTAAATGGTGATGGTGGGGAGAGTGTATGCAGGACCTCATCAGAGTGAGCAGGTAAGAAGGAGGGACATGCTAGCAGGAAACACATCTATACTGATATGGCATGTACCAAGCTCCAAAGACATGGCTATACCGTACACTCACCTAAAATTATAACTGACTTTAATTGTTTTGTAAAAGTGAAAATGACCAAAAAAATAATTAAAATCTCAGTTGATTATTATTATATTGGCCACCTTTTGATCAACGCAGAGGTGAAACTGTGAATATGTATTCTGGAAAGGGTAGCAGGAACAGCATACCCACCCGCCCAGGAACCAGCACAGCACATTCACCCAGCCTTTAGACTGTGGGAAGAAAGTGAACAAGTGTCCATATGAGAACAGGGAGACATGCATACTTTATACGGAGATGACCATGAGCACTTGAGACAGCAGTGTTACCCACTGAATCCTTGTGCCGCTCATATGTAATGTTTATTGCAAAAAATAAAGACAGGATTTTATAGTACGCATTAAACAGGCACAACGTCTGACATGACACAATGGCCAGCTTCATCACTGTTCTCATACAATAACTTGGTATCCATCATGCCTTTGTACTGACTGTAGCCATGACAACAGGGAGTGCTATAGACTACAAAGTTTAGTAAAAGGGACATTTTGTGCCATACAGAACATTTTACCAAATATATTTTAACTAGAAGACCACCCAGAGCCTACTAAAATAAACAGAGTAACTGTGTATTATACAAGACCACAGAGGCTCGTACTGCAACAGGAGGCTTGCCCAGTCTGATAAATGTATGTTTAAAACACGGGGTAAGCTCAATTTGATCACAAGTTATCCAGACCTCTTGGCTCAAAGAAAATGACAGGCTGTTAGATAAAGCCTTGCCTGAGGACTGGTGGGCTGCCTTGTGCTAAAACAAACAGAACAGTGAGTGGTGCAGAGTTATCAGCCTGACAGGAAGTGACACTTGTACTGACCCTGGGAGATACAGCTATGGTCTGCAGACATATGTACAAAGGTGACAGTAAACAAGCCAACTGCAACAAGAAGTCTGCAAAGAAGCTCTTTAAACTGTATCTTCCATGGGGGACTGTATGTGGAAACTGTAATGAGATTAGTGTGTTTCTTTCATGTACATCCAATTTGTTTACAGAAGGTAAGAATGCAAAGAGCTTTCATCTACTTCAATGGAGGAAGCTGCACACATTTTTTATCTTGTTAGAAAGGAGTATAGAGTTGTAAAATTAACACACACACACACACACACACGCACACACACACACACACACACACACACACAAACATCCTTACTGAGTAAGGATTGTTTATGATTCTTATGAGAAAATGAGATGTTAAGTTTGACTAAATCATGACTTATTCTCTATAGTTAGTAAGAGTGAGTTGATTACACATATATGATAATGACATTCCACCATGCACACCATGCAATGTGACTGTGTTGGAGAACTGCTCTGAATTCCTATACCGATCCAGCAGAGAGCCTGTCAAATGCTGGACCCCTTTATTGCTTAGAACATCTTGTAGCAGATGAGTAGAATTTGAAAAGAATGTACAAATCATCTTGATCACCTTGACTGACCAGAATGTCAGCTCTGCTGGTCACACCATTGTGTCCATTCCGTTCTTAATCTTGCCATTTTTCTCCATGTCAATCCCATTCTGTCCTCAATCTTGCCTCCTTCTCCATGTAGGTTCCATTCATTTTCTAATCTCAATGGGGGCATTCCCAGTGATCTTTTCCACTCGTGCAGATACCACTTGGTGACTGCAAAGGGGCCTTCATCCGCATGCTGTTATCAGTTGCTCAAAGTCCCTCAAAACCATCTTGCGACACTCTATGAAGAGCTTCAGAGAGGTGGAATCTTGTTGTTTGACACCCTTCTCAATCGCAACGTGCAGAAGTGATGACAGCAGGGCCAAGTCAGTGCACCCAGAGTTTGCCCCCCCTAAGGAGGTCCACATACTCTGCTGCAACAATTTGCTTCTCCAGGGATTGCAGTATCGCATTGATCTCAACATTGTCAAAGACCTTCTCATAGTGAATGAACACGATGTATAGAGGAAGCTGGTTCTCTCTCACTCGCTCTAGCAACTGCATCAAAGCAAGTACACGATCCATTGTGCTGTACTTCTTTCTGAAGATTACTTGCTCTCTTGGCTGCTGCTGTGATAATCTTTCAATGATAATGTACAAATAAGTTTGTTAAATGTAAAGGATGCCAATTCAGAAACATTGGGTTGGCTTTTATTGAATCTATAAGGTTGACTATGTAGCAACAGGCACAAAGCACAAAGGCATGCAGAGAACGTGCACCAATATATTCCTCAAACTTGAATGTTAGCTTTGAAAAATAAAACATTATACACCAGAAGGGCTTGAAATATCTTTAAGTAGTGTATTATGCTGTATTTTGTATGTGTAGCACTCTCATTGTGACTGACTTTTTGGTAAAATTTTAAGAGTGCAATTCCTAGCACAATGTGGCAGCAGAGAGTGAGCTACCATGGCTAAGGTCTGATAGGTGTGATGAAAGGTTTATCAAGGAGCTCAGATGACAATGCAGTGAACTGCATTGCTGAACTTGTAAAAGGCAATCGGTGAACTCAGCCTCCTCATTAAACTAGTTATATCAATGACTAAAGTTCCAGGCCATCAAAGGTGCATGTTTCACTTAATGCACCACCTACTCATTTGTAAAATGGCTAAAATGTATAGAACTGCATCAATTAGTACACCTTTGAAATAAGAACTCCTTTGAAAGTTGGTTGTTTTTAACTGTATAGGAATAATGAGCTGCATAATATAATAGAACTGTAAGGATCCTTAAAAAAAACCGACGGCAGATCCTCTTTGCAGAGTTGAATCTTTTATTTATCTTAGCAACCAAGTTACTGAACGTTATCCAAAATGAGCATCTGATGTAACAGGCAGGGGGAGCGAGAGGTAAGGGAAAGGATATTTTGGAGAACACAGAAGGGGACAAAACCACAGGACAAGCCAGAGATAAACTGCTCGGTACTCTTCATAACAAGTAATAATTCACAGCCAGCTTGTGTCTGGTTTGAAATTTTAAACTCTCTGCCTTGATTGCACATGGCTGTCAGGTGCTGATGATGGGGGTGTAACAAGAACATACTGAACAAAAAAGAATGTTATACTGCCAGTATATAGTGGATTTGTTTGATTTTGATATGTATGCATTACAGCTATTCTCTTTCTCTTCATTTAAATGTAAGCTCTGAACATACAACAAAGTTTAAATAAAACTGTACATTAATGTATAATAGTTGTCATTTTCAGTGATGCGAAAGCTGTGTCCAGCCATTGATCCCTGACCTTTTAATCACTTACGTTTGCCTAGATATGTTTTTTCTACTCACATTTTATAATATTCACTGTCAGTTGACTTTAAACATGAAAACAGCCAGTGGGGTTGGGGAGAAAGATCACATGTTGGTCATTTATCAAAGACCTGTAAGCATGAAAGGGTTAACAGGACAGAAATGTAAAAAGTTGTATTGTTTGCCTGAAAGGGTTAAGACTGTCACAGCCTGTCATTTAAAACCTCAGTCACAGTAATGAACTTACAGAGTTCAAAAAAGAAACTTAGAAATGCATTTAATTTTGAAAGAAACTGCTGAATTATGACGATCTACCACTACTTGCTAATCCTACTAAAAATATTTTTTTCTTGTCTCAGTGGCTCGTCCCTCTGTGCCCACTGCAAATGCCTTCCTCAAACTTTCATCCACCTTCAGTCTTTGTTGATCTCCCTCCTTCTTTTCTCTTTTTTCTAATGCACGTGACACGTCCCCTTATTCCCGCTGTCTGAGAGTTCCTGACGATTCATAAACTGGTGTCTCTGATGCCACAAATCTCCCATGAGTCTTATCTCATCGTAACACCCAAAGGATCCACAGAAGCCCACATTTTCTTCACTTTTCTCACCTTCAGCTTCCAGTCCTCCTCCAGTCTTGTTATTTGATTCTAAGGTTCACTAAGAATTTGTCTGGGCAGAAAATGGTAAATTAATAAAAAATGATGTCAGCATGTCTTTTTTGTTCTTTAAACATAGTGTACTGTGAGTAGTGGGCAGTGACTGAGACGCCTCACGAGCTGCATCCTTACAGGTCTTTCAGTCCATTATGACAGAGCTTAATAGGGTCATGGTCACCTGCTCTAGTTCCTTGTTGGTGTTTGATGCAACATTTTTACATGATGCAGTACAACCAGCTGCCCCATGTCCCTCTGCTATTGTTGGAAATGTAGCAAAATGTAAATTGTGCAAATGTTTTCCACTTTCTATTTTCTTTAATCATTTTAGAATGCATTTATAGGTTGGGAGGATGGAAGATGAAGGGTGTTTGTAAGGGTGTTCATGACAATCATTTTCTTATTGATTGTTCTGCAGTTGTTTGGTACATTACCGGTACTGGTTTGTTAAATAGAATTTTATCACATTTTCTTTTCTGTTTTAGTACTATTTTTATAAATTTTGGATTTATAAAACTGGAATTCCTATGTATTTAAAATTCATCTCATACTGTCACTTGGTTGGTCACTGTGTGTTGTTTTCTGCGATGTGTAGGAAGTGAAAACCACTTTGTTATTCCCACTCTCCCTGTTTGTTTTTTAGTTAGGAAGAGAATTTATCATATTTGTCTTTAGATTCCAGTTTTTGTCTTCAAAGCTAAATAAGGCAACCATTGTATTTCGGTAGTTTGGCACTGCTCATTTCTGATGTTATCTGTCATGGTTCATTGTATTTACTTTTTTTTGTAAAAAAATTCACATATCCTAAATTCCCCTCTTTGTCCCTCTACCTTGAAAAGGAGCATTTCTTCTAATCTTAATTAATCTTAATCACAGCAAGTCAAATTGGGTCTATTAAAAAAGAAATCCATTAAATCCATGTCCAAAGTGTTTGTCTAAAAACGGGTGTGAGTCAGCGTCTGCAGCCTTTGGGTTTTGCACAGACATCAGCCATTAGCTGTGGGATATCATGGCAGGCCGTCAGTAAATTTGCAGTGGCTGTTCACTCCTGGCCCAACACAGGATGCTCATGTGAGCATGTGCAAAAGCTGTTTTAAAAAAGCACGGTGTGTAACGGCTGGGGCTCTGTGTGTGTGTGATGTGAATGGGTTATAACAACAGAAGTGAGTGATGATCACGCATGTCTGTTATGTGAGCTGCATGGTTTTAAACCAAAAGGAGCGGTTGATAATCATGTAGGATTTATTATAACAGCAGTTAGAGATATGAGGTATGTGATAATGACACGAGTGTAAAGAGTTTTTATTTTATAGTGCTTATTGCATTGCAGAACTATGTAATAAGTGGAACACGATATTCAGAGTCAATGATCAAGCTAAATAAAAAAAACGTAGACATACACAGATGCATGTAAGAGTGGAAAAATGAAGTACAAATGCTTTCTTAAAGTTAGTTCAATGAGCTCTCTGGGCCATTGAGTCCAAGCTTGTTAAGATCTGTACTTCCCTCTTGCAAAGCTGAAATCAATATATTTCACTGTAGTGTTGGTAAAAGCCTTGAGAGTTTCTTGGCTTCCAAGAAGATCAAATCAATGAATAGAGTTTTCAGTCATGTGACCCTTGTGCAAGTGCCACCATTTAAAGGGTGCAGCAGAATGGGCTGTACAGCACACCATACTGGGAAAGTGTTAAAATCTAATGGTGTCTGGCAGAGATATCAGTAAAACAGAATGAACAATGCATTGAGAATTTCACTGCTAAAGTGGCCAGTGTCAGGTGTTGTGATCCGTGTGCTGCTTCAGGTGTTTTTTTTTATATCCCTGATGGGAAATGGAGTTGGTTAACCTAATGCTGAATTTGGAGACATCCTAGTTTAAATATGATAACCTTAAATAGTTTATGTATTACACACAGAAATCTGATATTTCAAGACTTATTGCCTATGTTTATTGGATGAGGCAACTTCTCATACAAGAGTTGGATAAATATATCCAGGTGCTAATAATTTTTTTTATATATTAGATAATATGACAAAACTTAAACATTGTACTACATGCCTAAAATGACAGCATACTGCATTTTCTAAAAGTACACCATCTTCCCATTTAGAGGCTGCTTCAGTTACAGAACATTTACAATAAAACTGTAATTAAAAAAATTCTTTTTTATCCAATGTACACATATACAGGCAAATTTCATTTGAATTAGACAAATTTTTCAAGTACTATAAACATAATATTGTTAAAACTTTAATGTCTACTTCATGAAGGATACTTGAAAAACTGAATATGAAGGACTGCAGTAAACCCTTAAGCACATTTTTAAGCCTAGTTTCACTCAACAACCATTTAGCTTGAACACCTAGACTTTGGAACAGAGTTCGATCACTATACAAAGATGGACTGTATAAATAAGTGGTTTTTATGACAACCTACCTGATCTAAAATGTTTACAGCAAAAAGGGTGCGTTCATTCCAAGCCAGGTTTTCCCCTTTAATGGCATACTACATGTACCACTATTATCTGGCATGCTGTATCTGGTGGACACATAGACAGGGAAGAAGGGATCTGATGACCCAAAGGTTAATCTCTATGCCAATCCTAGGTTTGCTAAAGATCCCATTAAACGTCTTTGGATGAAGACAGGAGGTTATCTTGTATTGCAGACACTGGTAACCTTTGTCATGCACAAGGGCATCAAACTGTCCCTGGAACAAAGAATGTGAAGAAATATAATTATCACACTAATGAATATATAGGTGTTACTGCATTCTTTTCTGCCTAATATATAATAAGTCATTTAGCAGACACTTTTATCCAAAGTGACTTACAACATTTCACACATGTGTTACAGTGAGTTAGCTCAGGGTGTCTTGCTCAAGGACACACCAGGTGGCTTAGCTGGGATTTCAACCAGGAAACTTCTGCATCCCAGCCTGATGTTCTACCCATTGAACCACCAGACCACCAATTTTAAACTATGCCATTGAGAAACTATATTCAAAAACAATAATAATAAAGTAAATAAATACATTTCAAATTTGAAAGAACTGTTGTGTGGGAAATGCTTTCCTACACAAGAAGACATTGTGACCACAAGAATGAAATATTTATCAGTCGCCACTTTCCTCATCATTGGCAGTGAGTGATTGACAATCTCAGAGGATACTTTGAAAGTTCTTAGACTTAATGTGTTTAGAAGTCAGTATTACTGGCATAAAGAAATATGTGATGATAACTCTGAATTATGCATTATTGCATTTTTGCTTATTGAGCATCCCTCGCCTGACATTGTTTACAAATAACTGATCTCACTTGTAATTGGTGATGTCCTTTCCAATATATATTTTGAATTTTCTTCAGTTGAAATGCATTTGCCCAAAACTAAATGTTGGTTGCCATGAAGTAACTGTAACTACGCAGTGTTCTTACCTTGCTGAAAATGTTGGCCATTGTAGACCCACAAAAAACTCACTATTACGAGTCATGTACATGTAGGCCATCATACATTTGCACTCTTGACTAAGTCATCTGCAAAAGCCATGCCCCAATTTTTATTTAAACAAAAATTGCATTTATTGGTGGAGTAGTGTAATTATTCAGCTGTGTAGACAACTTCCATGATTCTCATATACCTGCATGTTGATAGTGTGAATTATTTGATAAACACAACACAAAGCACACACTCTTTTGGACAGTGAGGAATTTCCTCTGTTGAGAACCAGTATTGTTCACAAAGCATTTCTTTGGTGGATTCGAACAGTTTCTAAACAACTTTGCCTTGCAAAACAACTGTTCACTATTCATTTAAAAAGAAATGTCTTTGTGGAAAACACTGATTAAAAGGACAATCCCTACATATGTTCTTGGTGACAGTACAGTGCTTACAGTGAACTAAACCTGTCGTCTTTAGCTTCAACCTTCTTAAAGTAAGTTAGGTGCACATCATAAAATACCATGGAAATACAGTGGAACCTTGGTCTGCGAGCATATTTCGTTTCAGGAAAAGTTCTCGTAATCCAAATCGC
Source organism: Chitala chitala (assembly GCA_025773905.1). NCBI lineage: Eukaryota > Metazoa > Chordata > Actinopteri > Osteoglossiformes > Notopteridae > Chitala > Chitala chitala. The sequence continues at coordinate 280 of JABJVR010005014.1, read as the reverse complement.
TCGTATATCAAAGCGAATTTTCCCATATGGAAATAATGTAAAGTCGGATGATCAGTTCCACACACCCAAAAATGTTTATATAAAAATTATTTTAATGGTATTTTATGTACAAATTACTGTCCCTAATATCGACTTTCACTAACACCGCTGGTTTCACTTTACGATTTTTGGATTCACTGTCATCTTTTGACTCGCTGTAATGTCCCCTTCGGTTCCAGCCATGGCTCCATTGTCTACACCAGAGAGCAGCTCCTAACCCTACGCGCCCCTGCACTTCTCT
>JABJVR010005013.1:0-14024 GCA_025773905.1 Chitala chitala | reverse complement strand
AAAGAAAGAGAGAGGGGCAAATTTCAAAGCAGGGTTGTAAGTTAATGTCCCAGCTGACATGTAAGAACGTCTCTGCAATGCCGCTGCAACGTTATCATGCTGTTACAGCCTGAGAGAAGCAGAGGGAGAGTGCTGAACATCAGCGAGGCAGCTACTCGTTTTTTCTGGCCTCCCCAGGAGGAGAGCGGCTCCTCTGCATTTTCCATTATACCTCCTGATAAAACCGGTATATTTAGATTCCCAATAGTAGGTCAAGCAAGAAATGAGGTGATACATTTATTCCCTTAATTGTACATTTATTCACCCCTTTGTACATTGTAAATATGGTACGTAGTGAAATTAATTGCCTGTTAGGCCTGGTCTGACGGGTGGGAAGTCGTTACTGATTGGAGCTCATGGTTAGTGGCAGAGCCTCATGCTGCTTAATGAATCTGACAAATATGCAGCATTTCCTCCACAAAGCCGGGTTTCTCCTGAGCTCCTATTTAGGCAGCCCGGCTGAGACAGTAACCCCCCCCCTCCCTAGGGAGTTTATTAGTATGGCTGATGGATCAGGGTGTTGGGGGGTACAGGGACAAGGTGAAGAAGAGGAGCCGCTGAGGAAGGCCAACGTGCATTGCTGAGGCGTCAACCATCGCTTTCGTTATCTGTTGCCATGCAGGTAAGTTTCAGCGCGCGGCTGTCGGCGAGCTCAGATTCCAAAAGAGAGCTTGTGCTCTCCTCGTTTGAAGCCACATCAAGTCTAGCAGGGTGGGATAAAAAGGGAATCGAAACCACTAATGGTGATACTGCCATTTAGTCATGCTAGAGTGGGAGGGAAACCCCCCCAAACAATATGGCATCTCAACAGGAGAAGCAAGATCCCTAACTCCAGCACGACCCACTGCAGAAAAGACAAGCAGGCAGATCAGAGTTCTGGCTCGACTATTTCCTAGACCTACAGCTTCACTATTACAAAATCCCATTAAACTCTAGCATTGTTGTTGCAGCTTCACTCTAAATACGGTTCTCAGCATAGAAGTATTATAATTTTACTAATATATCTTTTCTGATATTGACAGCTTACATTTAAAATACAAAATAAATAAAAAGAATCTCAAATGGCAAAGTCGAGTTAATTTATAGTCTTATTCAAATATAATACACATTCCCGACAGGCAAATTAACGAACAGTCTCAAATGTTAATGCTAGTTTCTGTGCAGAACGATGCCTTTGTGTTCTGTGGGTATCTCCCACTTCTACAGCTCACATCACGTGAGACTTTCTTCAGGACTTGAGGGTGGCAGGACACAGGAATATCACTTCAGATGCTATTTGTGATAACACTAACGGCTAAGAACTCCTTCATTTTCCTTTGATTTCATACTGGTCAGGGTTCCTTGACGGTGAACAGTCCGACGATTTACATCTTTCAGGGTGGAGTGACGGGGCGGGGACGGGGGTAGGGTAGGGTGCGCAGAAGGAGTGAAACACAAACACATCTGTTAACATCAGGGCAGGGCATAAGAGTGCAGTTTCAGCTCCATTAAATAAGATGCTTGTACTTCCTTTAGAAAATTACAGGAATTACAGCAAAATTGACATCAAGAACATCGATTTAAATAAATGTGAACAAATAAACTACAAACATTGAATTAGCCCTTGAGGTCAAACAGTTCCACTAAAACAAGCAAGCTGAAAAAAGAAAGGTATAAAATTAAAACAAAACCAAGCCAGTTTCTTTTCAGTATCAAAAAAAATTATTGGCTACATCCTCTCATGGCCTGTCTCCTCCCCTCTCTCTTGATTGATGGTTTAGCCTGAGGTGGGAGGGGCGACGTTATTCTCTGAGTGGGTGTGAATTGTGGTGCCACTGGGCACAGTGCTGTGTTCGAACCTGTCCGGCCTACAGCAGGAGCACAGACTCTCTCAGTCAGAATCATGTCCCTCTTCCGCACGACTACGACGGCTGGTGGAGTGGCGTCACAGGCACCTAAATCACATCAATAAACCCAGGGCTTCTCTTCTCTTTTCAAAGAAAAAACAAAAAGAAAACTTACATACATAACATGTTTGAACGATTTCTTTTTCTCTTGTTTATCTATGACGGGACTTGAGCGATGTCCACTGCAGGTTTAGTTTTGTTTTATTACTCCTCTGACCGTTATTACAATTATCGTGATTGTGTTAAACTTTTTCCTCTCTTATTTTGTTGGCTTATGCATTTGCTCAGTCTGCAACTGCTCAATAGTTCCAAAGCAAAGGGAGGGGGCTATATGTGTGTTTTTGCATGTTTTGCATGTGTGTGTGCTTGTGTGTGTGTGTGTGTGTGTGTGTGTGTGTGTGTGTGTGGTGGGAAGGATGGCAGGAGACTTGATGCTTGGCTCGCGCCCCAGTTGCTGGGCTGTGTTGGGCTCCCAGGCCAGTTGGGGCACAGGTGTATAGCAAGAGAAGGGTAAAAGCGGAGAGTAAGGTGTTCTGGGGCAGGGAGAGGTGAAGCAGAAGGAAGGGCAGGGCCCGAGTACTAGCCCAGGACTTCTTTTCCGCTCTCTCGCTCCCGCTGGCCACTCTTATTCATTTTCATCTCTGTCAGCTGGATGTACCGCAATACATTGGTGTCTGAATAATGGGAAAAGAGAGTGGAAGACAGGGAAGAGAGGAGAGAGGGAGAGAGAGAGGGAGAGAGAGAGAATGAGTGGATGAGAATGAGAACAACAGAGAGTGAGAGAGAGAGAGAGAGAGAGAGAGAGAAGTGGGGAAAAAGAGAGAGACAGAGAGAGAAGGAAAGAGAGAGAAAGAAAGATAAAAGGGAGACGGGCAGGGAGAAAGAGAGTATAGAAAGGAAGGTTATACTGGATCATCAACACAATAAGCTTCACCCTTTATTTCCAGCTATAATTTACTCGACTGTTATTACAACAGGTCTTTTCATTTTACAGCTGCAGATAGTAGTGTGTGGAAGTTTTCATGAATGGATGAATTAGCATCAGTAAAACCTAGTCTCCCCTCCCTGTACCTGTAGGCTCACGGCTCTTGGCGTCACGCAGGTAGCGCAAAGCGCAGTCGTAGTCACCCAGGTGGTAGTAGGCGATGCCGGCGCGGTACATGGCCTTGAAGTGGTCCTGCTGGTAGCTCAGCACCTTCAGGCAGTACTCCTTGACTCGTTCGTAGTTGACCAGCTCTGACTGCAGGAGACACGCTGGGACAGGGAAGGGATGGGGATGTTCATTATTCCACATCCGCCCATCATGACTTACGAAGGCTATACTTCCGTGCAGTGTCTGGGGCAGAAGGCCTTGTGTGGTTCTACAGACACAGGTTGCTTTTGTAATGAGTTAGTGAGATTAAAAACAACAAAGCAGAGGTGTGTACAAATGAAATGGAGCCAGAGATTAGGCAAACAGATAAAGAACAAGAATTGGACTGTATATGAAGAACATCTGGATTCAATGTGCATATTAATGAGCTGCTGTTATTTTCTGATCCATCTGAACCACTCAACCCAGCAATCAGGCCAGTCATCGAGTGGTACCATAAGGCCAGGATCCCTGGACTCCAGCAACTAGAACAAAAACATTCTGCAAGTGACATGGTCAACAGTCAGATTACCAGACAGGCATAACGTTACCATCAACACCAACGGAGCTCCTCTTTTTCGTGTGCTAAAACGTCAAATCAGTTGTGTGCATATGGTTAGGGCGTGGCTGTATATGCCCTGGAGACGATACTGCTCTGTCACAAAGAACATATACACACACCTTATGACACCCATCCACTTGAATCGTACATATTTGGACCGTGGGAGAAAACGTGAGCAACCAGTGGAACTCTAGGTAAGAGCAAGGAGAATTTTTGCTTATAAAACCTCTGCACGCAGAGAGCCTGGCCAAACACACGATTGAAGAGGGGTGGGGACACAGAAGCAGTTACTGCCCCACCAAATCATCCACCAGAACATTTAACGCTGATGAATAAATAACGAAATGAAACAAATGGTGGCATTAAAGCATGGCAAGACATTAAAATTAAGAACAAGCCTCAGACTAAATCGCATTAAAATGTAGGTAAAGCGTCGTTATATGGCCTGGGTCACGACGGGCGCTGCAGCTTTCGGTTCGATCTGAGCATTTATTTATCAGCCTTTACAGAGGTGCCAAAAACACAGAAGGGACTGGAACCAAAAAGCAAATAACACTTAAAGAAACACTGATCTGTTATTTTACGTTTGCGGCGCTCTTCATGAGAGTGAGGTCAAACATCTAATTGTAAAACACTGCAGCAGTTGGAGCCTAGCGGCCCTTATGTTGGTGCTGGCTCCTCAGACAATAAGAGCACATGGCATGGTGCACCGAGTGCCCCACCACTCCATTTGTTCAGCGACGGGCACTGGCTCAAGTGGTGATCTAATCAAATAACTGAGAGATGTTCTGGGCCTACCAAAAATGCCCAGCAAGGTCTGCCACGATCAAGAAGCTCAATATCACAGCGTCATGTTTAACAGGCTACGGTGGGAGGTTAGAGGAGTGGAGAGCTTGAGATGGGCCTGACCAAAATTGTACAAAGGCCTGAGCTGGGGGTGCCTGCCAATCAGGTGTGTAGCAAATCATTGTTTTGAGGTTTTGTCCTGATTTTAATTAAGTGATAAGGCAAAGCAATCTGGGAAAGGAAAACAAGTCAGTGTCATTCAATGCAAGGTCATTTAATAATAGAGGGAGAGAGAGAGAGAGTGTGTGTGTGTGTGTGTGTTGTTTGGGCTAAGATGTTATAGGATAGCTACGTCGCTCCTGATGGGGGACAACATCTGAAAACCAGTAGGCTAGATTTTGAAATCTTTGGACTCACAAAATGACTTAACTGAAGTCACACTATTCACAGATTAAATGCCCGTTGCCTTTCTGGGAAACATACCTTTACTCACAGGATGACTGGAAACAGAACTGCCCCCCTTTCTGTTTCTTCCCCCATTTTTATGTACTCTCTTTTTCCCCTTTCTGACACGTGGCGAGGTTCATTGCTGGGGATGAGTCAGAGTCAGAAGCAATTAGCCAGGAGCAGGTGAGCGGGCAAGGCCTGACGTATTCGTGAGGAATAGGTGGTAGTGGGTGGAGTTGGTGCGGGGGTTATACAAGTGGCAAGTAGATGTTTATGTAGCAGTGCCATGCACCTTCCCAGACCTGACAGCCTAGCCCTTGGAATTATGGAAGAAGGGATTTAAAAGGGGAATGGACATCCGAGGGTTCCCATTTCCTTTGTCTTCAAAGGTGAGAGTGCAGGGAGTTAATTTAAAAAATCTAAGAGCAAAAACATGAAAGGATGAAACACAGTCAAGTGGGTAAAAAAAGATCAAAGTAAATGGCTAGTCACCTAAGCCCACAGAATGTCACCCTACATACAGGTTAATGCTATGTACACAAGGATAAAATACAGCATATGTTTGTGTGAATGACACTGTACTAACCATTACAGGCTTCTGGGACTAAACAAAATTATGCTTAATTCTATTTTCATGACAGTTTAAACTGGAGAAAAGCTGTATAGCAGGTTTAACATCATTATAGTTCAAGGCCAATACTGCCACTGTGTCTGGAGGTTTTTATTCTTCGTACAAAAGAGAGTTCTGTTCATTGGCTCATATTTTCAACACATGGGGACCCTCCAGACATGAATGACTGATATTTCTCCTGTGACCTATGTGGTCTGCAGAAAAACAAGAAGGACGAGCGAAACAAAAAAAGGAGAAAATGTGAATCCAATTGTCTCAAAACCTAACTTTAAACCAGAACAAAGTGCAATACTGGCAAGTTCACAAAAAAACTTGCAGCAATGTGAGAAAGTGTAAGTAAACTTGCTTCATTTGCGAATTGTTCTGTCCTGCATGATAACAAATACAGTGTGCACTCAGGGTTGTAAGCGGCTTGGCATCTAGCCTGGAGATCTGGAGACATTCCCAGTCTGAGTAATCGTTCAACATCTCCTCCAAGTCTCGGAAAGAACAAACATCTATGTCCACTTATGACCTGCCTTGTTTTTCCTCCCTCACTCTGTGCTTTCCCAGTGGACACTGGAAAAGCTTTCAGTGGATCCAGTTTCTGTCTCTAATGGTTTAATAACCCCTCCATCTCTCACTGTGTTCTCGCTGTCTGTCTTTCTAATTGGTCTTCTCACAGGCTCTGTAAGGGCTGCCAACTTCAGTGCCTCATAACGGATAGAAAACACATTAAGATGTCAAAACAAGGCTAAAAACATGTGGGTATAGTATTGCGTTTTTGTGTGTTACAGAAATGCATTGCAAAAACATATTGAAGGCAAGCTACATTAGGATACAGCCAAAAACACTATGTACAGAGAACACAAATGATGTCCGTAAAGGCTCTAAAAAGGAGAACCTGTTCTGTTGGACTAAAAAAAAAGTTTAGTCTTTGGATTTTCAAAATAGGATGGGTCCAAACATGGAGCCATGCAGCACCTCTCTTCTCTCTTACTATCCCAAATGTTGGATAAACTAAAAATTAAAGACTGGGTCTATGTCAAGGGTATTACCCTTACAAACCCAGTCCTACCAAGCTGAATGCTGTCCTCTAACAGTGCCCTAAGACAACAGAAAAATAATGGATATGCCCATGTCTGCCAGGAAAGTGCAAGGGGAAATCTCAAGCCACTTAGTGGAGTCCTGATGACCACATTCTTCACCAGCAGCTAATGTGTCAGCAGTACAAGCTTTTCTCAGCTCACTGTCAGCGCTATTACTCTTATCAGTCCGTAACTATTTCATGCCCCGACTGTGGAAGAGTGACGCTTGGATGAAAACAAACAGGAAATGCCAAAAAGACAGAAAAATCTAGCTGCGACATTTTTTTTCTATTCTTATTGAAGCCCATGTTCAAGAACTGTTTGGTAAACATTTCTGCATGGGGAGGGTGTTCAAATAACACATTTTAGGATGCCCCACAGGGCTACTTCTGAAACCATGTCTGAAAAGAAGACACATGAATGCACTCAAATTATGCAATTAAAAACACGTCAAATGGGGAAAATGAAATAAAGCAAGCAATGGAACCAGGGAAAATTCACATTTCCCATGCTTTCACTGCTAGTACATTTCTTAGAGTCTAACCTGACTAACGATTTCCATCTCTTATGAATACATTTCTGACAAGGCAGGATCTTGAGGCGTTGCTAATTTAAACCCAGCCTTTGCAGGTGTTGATTGCATTCCTGTCCATCATACTGTAATTAGTTCTCTAAGAGCTCAATGACAGATGCAAGCATGCCGTCGACTCACTGACAATTACACCCACGCCCTTCATACATGTTTTTACCTCCCTGATAGTCTGGTTCCCCTGCACCTTCAATTTTTCCCTCTCCATTAAAAGCCTTTTTGACAGAAGCTACTCCAGCCCAGCTGACACGATCCATAGATGCTTCTCCTCCTTGGCAACAAATACACTGATCACTGCTCTGTCATCCCCAACATGCCCTGACAGAAACCTAGCATCAGCACCTCACCACTGTCCCCCACTCTCTCTTTGGTGTTTTTACACTTTTTACCTGCACCTCCATCACCCCAAGCCTATTAATTCCTCAGCTATCTTTTCCTGTCATGCCATGATTCTCCAGCGCACCAAAGCCATCCGTTCATATTCCCTGCAGCCAGCCTTCAGGCATAATAACTGGACAAAAGTGCGCCAAAGAACCCTGTAATGAATCAGAGAGAGCTGCTGTAAATGTGGTTGCTGTCATACAGTTGTTCTAAATGTGTGGCAGAGCTTCCTGAGGGTGAAGTTGAGATCCTCCCTTTTTTCAGGAGGTTCTATTGTCCAGCATTAATATATTTCTTAGCCTTTGTCTAAACCGTTTGCCCTTCCAGATGCCAGTGAGCATGTCTCTCCTGTACTGTTTCCCCCCACCCAACTGTGCTTCTCACTCACACTGCCTCCCTCCTTCCTCTCAATCCCTCTCCCCGACTGTTCAGGTAAGATAAGACTATGCTCCAGATTAATAACAGCTTGCCCCAGCGTTGCACTGCCTCTAAAATTAGAGTCACTAGCAAGACGTTCTGTGAAGGAGGGCAATAATTTGGTGCAAATAAAAAAACAGGCTCGTTTTATTGTGGCTCTCGCTGTTTATTTGCTGTCCAAAGTCAACAACTAGCAGCAGCATTATGGCAAAACACAATGCGGTGTGCATCATGGGGGCGTGGCTCAGCACAAATTTTCTCTGCACCCCCCCCCCCCAGTTCCCTGGGCAACGATTTACGCCTCTGTGCGTGCCTCTGTGCTCTCTCTGCGATTTTGCCCTCAGCGCAGCAATGGGAATGGCAAACAAGCAGAGTAACAGGTGTGTGTGTGCGTGGAGCGCAAACAAGCGGAGTAACAGGTGTGTGCGTGTGTGGAGCGCCTTTAATTGGCGACCCGGGCTGCCGTGCGAGCACCCCACACCATTCTCCTTCCTGTGTTGCACTCTCCATCGTTAGCGCTGTGTACACAACCGCCTGTCCCGGGGATCTGCAATTGGTTGTTCACAGTTAATGCTCATTAGACAAAAAATAAAAAAAAAACATGGTAACCAATCAGAAGGATCAGCCCATCAAATTAGCTGTGGCTTGGAAAATTATTAATATTTGGTTTTAATGTGTGTAAAATATTGATGTATCTTTTTCCTTTTGGTAGGATAAGACACAAATAAGATGAGTCATTTCCAAATGCTGCCTTCATTATTCATTAGCAAATGATTCTAACGCCTGACCTTATTGCTTCCATTGAAAATGACATCAAGCATATCAAAATTAGCCTGATCACCCTCTATACTCCTGCACTGACAATACATACAATATGGTGGTGTTGTGATCAGCATTACAGCAAATGTTCCATTATGATGAACAGTAAAGTAGGGAACATATGGGCCTGGATGCGAAATACAATGTCAGCATGTGACATCTTGTTGAATGGTCTCCTGACTCACAAACATGGTGGACAGCATTATCCTCAGGTGAACTCTTGTCTCATAAAGATTGCGGTGTGCACAGGGGCAGGAGGACTCTGAGTTTGTCTGCAGGGAGAAGCTGTACTCACTAAGGCATTAGCATTGCGCTAAAACCCCCACGGCTACTGACTGGAAGATGCCGGCCATTGCCCAGCTGCACCGCGAGCCCGCTGTGGTGGCCGATAACGTTGTATCACCGTGCCGACAATAAACACTGGGCGTGGTCACTGCCGCCTCGGATATCTACAAAAGCTCCTCTGAGTTCGGAAGGGTGCTGCGACCTTCTCTGGACGTTCTCTGTTTTGAGCGTCCTGCTGACCATTGAAGGGCTGAACCCCAGCTGAGTTCCGCAGGCCACGTGTCTGTATGACGCACCGTTGGAGCACTCCTGGAGTGAATTTGAAAGACATGGTGGCACTCCCTCAAAACATCAGAATCTAGTGCTGGAAACCACATCCACACGGATTATTCTGTATTAAGCACCCCTCTGATGGAAAAGCGGAAAAACAGAACGTGTAAACGCAGCCGTGTCACAGGAATCCAGTGACATCACTACAGACGGCTGTCCGAGGACGTATGGTGGCTGCGCTGTAGGAGAAAGCACCACGGTACAGCATGTTCTTGCATGTTCTTCATCTGTGCTCTTGCGTAGGATCGTGGCCAGTGTGCTTGCCATGAGGTCTCCTTTTTTTTTTAATTCACATTGCTGGCTTTGGTGCTCCAACAGAAACAGAGGCTGTTCAGAGGCTGTTCCCTTCACTCTTCCCTACTGTCCATCTGCTTGCTTATTGTGCACATTTTGGAACGGGGGGTGGGGGGTGCATCTGTTCCTGCAACCAAGTACTGCACTGTGGTGAGACTTCCAGCTGTAAACTAAATAAGGCCCTCGCCGCTGCTGTCCCCCACCACCACCACTTTGCCAGCTTGCCACCCCCCTCAGTCACACTCTCGCATGCTCACAGGGTCGCACAAACAGCTGGGTTTTATTTACCAACGTGATGACTGCTTTGTTGCCTTTAAATGGGAGCAGCTTTACAGCTTCTCATATCCACCTACATGCAACGACAAAAAAAAAACCTGAGAAATAACAGCAATTAGCATAACGGTTATAGACCAATCAAACCCAGTGTTCATTCTTTGTGTTTTCTCCTTCTCCCTGTCCCTCCCCTTTACCTTCTCTCCAGTCTATCCATGTTCCACTTCCTTCATCCCTCCTTTTCTGCGTTGCAGCACAGCAGAGTTTAAAGGTTATTCCACAGTACTACAAGCCTATTAGCTGGGCCATAATGTACACAATGCAATACAGCTCAGCTGATATGTTAGGGGCAGCTGCCCAGTGCACTGACTGTGACAGCACTCGACACAGTACAGTATATTTGGTAAAGGACGGTACAGTACACTAGATTCATCGCCCAGCAGAGACCTGTGCCAAGGCAGTGCCATCTGCAAACCTGGCAGTCAGAACCTCAGTTTTCTCTGGTCGCCTCCCTGCACGAGGAGGAACATGCAGATCCTCCTGCACCCCCTACCTCTTACCCGCTTCCTCCCCCTCTTCCTCATCCTCCTCCTGTCTTAGCTCATATTCTTTTATATTTCTTGGCATGTGCCATTTTTGGCAGATGATGAAAGAGAGGAGTTAGGGGTTCCCCTCTTTTTTGAGGGGCTGAGATACTATAAGTTCACATGGCATTGCCCACTGATTAATCAAGCAATTATTAACTCTTTTTAAAAAGTATTGCTTATACTCAAGACAGTAATTAAATGTGGTAAGACAAACCCCTTTGGTTGCATGCATGCAAATAAACAGAATCATTTAGCAAGGAAGGGAGTAAAACTAATGTGTAAGAGGTAGAATGGGCTTCATTATCCTCAGATACCAGTACTAAAAACGGTTTACAGAGATGTTTATTACATTCACACACACACACACACACACACACACACACTCACACACCATATATAATCCCTCCAAATATTGAAATAATAATATTGCATTATTATTATTATTGTTGTTGTTGTTGTTGTTGTTATGTGTTAAGTAATTTCCCATGTTAAGTAATTTCCCCTAGGGGATCAATAAAGTATTTCTGATTCTGATTATTATTATTGTTATTATTATTATTATTATAATAATTGTTGTTGTTGTTGTTGTTATGTGTTAAGTAATTTCCCCTAGGGGATCAATAAAGTATTTCTGATTCTGATTATTATTATTGTTATTATTATTATTATTGTTGTTGTTGTTGGTGTGGTGGTGGTGATGTTGGTGAAGGTGGTGTTGGTGAAGATGGTGTTGGTGGTGGTGGTGTTGGTGAAGGTGGTGTTGGTGGTGGTGGTGTTGGTGAAGATGGTGTTGGTGGTGGTGGTGTTGGTGAAGGTGGTGTTGGTGGTGGTGGTGTTGGTGGTGGTGGTGTTGGTGAAGATGGTGTTGGTGGTGGTGTTGCTGCTGCTGCTGTTGTTGTTGGTGTTTTCCTTTTGCTGTCAGAATGCTCAGTGGGACTGGTCTGTTTAATAATAATGACCACAGCTGATATGGCAAAAATAAAATCAAAACACCAAAATATTGCAAATTATAATTATATCCCGAGAATCCAGTGTTGCAAACTTGACAGAACCTAATATGGGTCTCTCTCTCTGAAATGCATGCATATTGATTTAGCATAAATCAATAAGAAGCCCTGGTTGAGGACAAGACTCGTTCTATGATGAATTCTGCACAAATTTGGGCTTCTGCTGAGGCAGGCTTTGCTTCTGTGTTTGAACAGTGACATGTTTGATGAGCTGTGCAAAATGAGTTGGCAGAGGCGACCTCGCTGACCCCAGCCTCTGCATCACAATGCATCTGAACGTAAGGACTGCATGTAATAGCATTATGTACTCAGCAATACAGCACGCTGTCTCTCTTGGGGAATGGGTAATGCCTCATCAAAGGTGACAAAGAGACTAACAAAAAAAGGATTATCTTTAACCCTTTTAAAAACAGAAAAAAATTGACAATTCATCTTGTTATGACAGAACAGATTTAGGCAATTTTATTTTATTCCTTACCATTTTACTTTCCTCTCTCTTGATATTTACATGTTTAAAATTCTCAGAACACTTTATCTAACGTATACGATATTTGATATAATTTTTCTTCCTTACATCTCTTGTTATCTTTGTTAAGCATTGATACTCTCCATCAAGACTGCCTCTGTTTCTTTTGCAAAGCAATTATCATATTGCAATCATCCAGCTATGAATACATTTTAAGAAAACAATATTATCATCCCTTGCTTTTAGTTAAAAAAAAAAAAGTTCCCGACACACAAAAAATCAAAAACCAAAAAAACAAATCTCATCTCTCAGAACAAACAAAGAAAAGGCTAGAAGCTGAAGCCACGAAAAAAGACACAGTCAACACACAGGTGTTTGATGCTGTTTCCGAGGGAAACCAAGGGCTGGATGTCTGGAACCCCATCCATGGCCCGGCCGTGCCTTTCTCTAGTGTCTGCTGTATTCTCATAGACGTGTATGTAAACTGTAAACAGAGGCACATTGCCATGTCTCCCATCTCACTGCACAGGTGACGTGGTTGTCATGACCAGAAAGCAGAGCAGCATCCCAGGAGGCTGGTAAGACACTTTAAAACCCGGCACACCCTATGCTAATCTGGGAACACTGGTCACAAAATCGGGACGTGTATCCCAGGGCAGGGCCATTGCTTGCGTCCTGTTCCAGCTCTCCAGGGTGCCCATTGCTAGAGGCTGTGCAAGGCGAGCACAAAAATATATCGACTCAGATCTGCGTTTCATGAGGCCCCTGGTTTTAAGGGTGAGAGCGGAGGGCAGCATCTCAAGCGGGGGAGTAAAGGGTGCAGGGTGATGCTTGCAGAGGAAACAGCCCCTCCCTTCTCCACCATGCCCTGGTGCCCGCCCGCCTACACGACTGAGACAGCAAAAATCTGACGACAAAAAAAAAAAAAAAAACTGAAATGAATTAAAATCAGCTGACCCTCACTCCGCCATGACACTAGGCAAAGAGCGTGACGAGGCTGCAGGATAATCTCCATACCAGCCATTGCTCTGTTTCATTGGACCAGAACACCCAGTTGAATGTTCCTTCTATGTCTTCAAAACACCAGCAGGCCACTTTGGGACCATTGGCTGCTACTGAAAAATCCCTGAAAAAGCCCAAATATTTCTACTGGAAAAAAACCTTTATGGAAATATGTCATAGAGCTAGCCAGTAATTCTCAAGCACAGAATCAGTTGGTGGTGGATTAACAGCTGCCCAAGAACCTGGCTGTAAAATCTAAAAAATGTCTTTGTTACATCACGGTCGAGGACATATGTTTTCTGAAGGGAGGACACCGTTGCTCTTTGTGCCTCATGATTCTTCCCAAAAACCTAAAAATCTAAACCGCTCCCCTGTCACCGTTCTCTAAATATGCGTCTGTGATCACAGAACATGCAAAATGAATGTTCTCACGGCGTCCCTACAACAGGGAAGCGGCGTGATGAGATCAGAGTGGTGTTATGAAAACATTATGTCTGGTGAGATGCTGCTTCAGGCTTTGGGGGGAGGGGGGTGACATTTTGGACCTGTTTGTACAAGACAAACTCAGCCCTGGCAGATCATCTAACTGGCAGGTAACCCTATCATCTGAGGAATCAGTCTTAATAAAACCTGTCCCCGCTTAACAGTCTATAGAACAAAACATTTCATATGTGGAAGGAGGATGGAAATAAACGGGGTGGGTGGGGAGGAAGCAAAAAATGAGAAAGGAAGAAGACAAAGGATTAAGAGAGCTCAAGAAAATGCGAAAAGGGCAACTGCTGAGTAATTACACGCCGATTCCAACATAAAAATGAAAAAACGGGTTACACGAACACTGGATAAAATGTAATACTGCATCAGTGACTAATGATCCGCAACAACGTGGAAAAACATCTTAAAAACATTTAAAAGCACGTACCAAAAACAAAGCAAGTGGTTAAAAGGAAGGTGCGCTTTCAGGGTTTGTCATTTTCGTTGTTAAAAAACACACACACACACACACACACACACACACATATATATA
>JABJVR010005012.1:0-12245 GCA_025773905.1 Chitala chitala | reverse complement strand
CACTTTTGCATGCTGCATGCGGTATAGCCCTGAACACTTTTGCATGCTGCATGTGGTATAGCCCTGAACACTTTTGCATGCTGCATGTGGTATAGCCCTGAACACTTTTGCGAGCTGCATGTGGTATAGCCCTGAACACTTTTGCGAGCTGCCTGTGGTATAGCTGTGAACCCTTGCTTGGAGCTTGGAGCCCATCCCAAGAGGCACAAGGTGCAGGGCAGGCAACAAGCCGGGTGGGGCGCCAACCCACCACAGTGCACTACACTTAACCATTACACATAAATTCTTCGTTGACTTTTAGAGTCTTGCTATTGTTCCAACGTGCACTCATGTCCATTGATTTAGCACACCTGAGTGTTCTGCTGACAGGACAGTGACAAGTATAAACATGTCACTATGTGGACACTGCATATGTCTCATGACATTTGTAAGAATTTTTTAATTAGTTTTCTTCCTCAGCATCTGTGTAACAGAGCAGTCTGCAGCAACCTGTTTTACTAGTTCACATTTGTGCCATTTTGCACATTTTCCATGTAGTCTATATCAGGTGTTCCCAACAACGGTCCTAGAGCGCTGCAGTGGGTGCAGGTTTTTGTTTCAACCAGTTTCTGCTTGTAATTGAACCTTAGTCTCAATTAAATATTATTGACTTTTTTCGGTAATCAGTCCAGAAATTCTCAGCACTTCACTCATTTTGAATAAGATTTTAAGAAGCATGACAAAGTCTCATTGATCTTGCTTCTTAACAACTTTTATGTTATGGTGTATTTTTCATCTTTTAATCCATTTCTTGTTAATAATCCCTTAGATCCCTGCTGCTGATTAAACATTCTTTGTCATTGGCATGTTTGTGTTGTTCATTAATTATTACAATTTGAATACAATTAATGATTACTGGTTTGAGTTAAACAGCATGCCTAATTATCCACACATTTCTTGCTCTGATTCTGCAGTTAGAGGGACATGGTAATGTGTGATTTATATTTCTTATTACAGATCTTAAAGCAAAAGAGTCTTACTTTTAACTTTCTTCTTTGTAACACTTGATTAATTAAGACAAAAAAGCATAGGCAGATGCAAATGATCAGGAAGAAAGCAGAAAGGAATATTGTAATTGATATTTAATTAAGATAGCGGTCAAATTAAAATTAATGAATTGGTTAGAAGAAAAACCTGCACCCACTGGGACCAGCAGGACCATGATTAAGAACTCCTGCTCTACATTACTGCCTTCCACGTTTTCAGATAATGGTCCTGCTGCATACGGTGTGACACATGCACTTACTCTCAATTAATCATTGTCTATCAAGGATGTACTTAAAGTACAGCAACACCCCAACCCTACCGCTATGTTGTTGCTGTTGTTTTTTTACAATTTATTTATTTTTATTATTATTTATTTATCTTTTTTTTCAATTTTTCAGATTCGACTGGCTGAGGTAGAGCAGGTGTCTCTAAAGTCAGAGCAACTGTCAGACAAGTCCTCATCTCCAGTGCTCCCTGATGATCTCAGCTTGGATGAGCACAGTGTGTTCCAACTGCTGGTAAGGGACAGCAGGGTGAGTGTTACAGACCTGCTACTGCTGGTTATGGACAGTGGGGTGAGTGTTACAGACCTGCTACTGCTGGTGATGGACAGCGGGGTGAGTGTTACACACCTGCTACTGCTGGTTATGGACAGCGGGGTGAGTGTCACAGACCTGCTACTGTTGGTTATGGACAGCGGGGTGAGTGTTACAGACCTGCTACTGCTGGTTATGGACAGCGGGGTGAGTGTCACAGACCTGCTACTGTTGGTTATGGACAGCGGGGTGAGTGTTACAGACCTGCTACTGCTGGTTATGGACAGCGGGGTGAGTGTTACAGACCTGCTGCAGGGTCATATTGCCTTTGGCAATAAATCTTTACTAACCTTGAGCACACTCCCAGTGTATGTACATAATTACTACTTTGTTGCCTTGAATGGTGGCAGAATTAGACTGATACCTTGTAGAGTTTGGTTTTGGGCACATTCATTGGGTCTTAGTGGTTGTTGGGGTGATTACTCTCGCCCCCCCATGGAACATTAAATAACCTTCAAATATACACAAATAAAATATTCTGTTAATAGATCAGTAGCAAGTGCAAACAATGAGGCATATTTAAAAAAAAATTTTATCTCAATAAAGCCTGTGTTTAGAAGAATATTCTTACGTTTCTGCATGCATTCTATAAATAGCTAACAGTCTGTTCTGTGTGTCATTGTGTTCTGCTGTTCCAGGATGAAAGAGATAGCTCCAACTCCTATAGCTCTGATGAGCTGACCAATTCCCAGGAAGAGAGTGCCAACCAGAGCCACAGCCCAAGCTTAGAGGAAGATGGTCCATTGCTTGAGACCTCACTCCTAGAGCCCCGGCAACAGATGCACCCTCTGCTGTCTCATGGACAAGGTAATGTGCACGTCTCTTCTTCAATTTGCATATGTGCAAGGCACGTAACTCTTCTGCGTACAGTACAGCAGAGCTGTAGGATCCACAAAAGTCAGGCAGCTTACATGGTGGGTTGGCACAGTGAAACATGCTGTGTTAGTGCTGGAAGAATGGATAATGAAAGCCACACTTCACAGCAACACACTTCTGTTGACTTCCTCTGACTCACGCGTCAAGCAAAAAGCAGTGTGAGTGTTAGCAGAGCTGGCACACTGATTTGTGTATTCACATTTACTATGTGGTGACAGAAAAAGAGGGGCGGGCCATGCGGCTTGGCAAGGCTTTTGACGCCACCATTGAGGGCTTGCTCTACTCAACAACTATTTATACATTTGTTTCTGTATCCAGGTGGGAATTTCAGCTCCAAGGACAGTGGAGGTGGGAAGGACTCATCCAACTTCTTTCACCTGCCCCCTGAGTTCTTCCACCCTGTGGCTTCTGGCCCCCACAGCAGTCCCAGTAGAGGGGGGGCATTGTCACATGGAGGACATAGGCTCACCTCGCCAGCCTCCTGGGCCTCACTGAGGTCTCCAGGGGCACACAGCAGACTGCTTGGCACACAGGTAGGCAGCACATTTACTAGTGATGACTGCCAGACTTTCCCTTGTGTTATTGGTCATCGTACAACTACATAAAGCATGAGAAAGGTACAGATGTTATGTATATGCATGTGACACAGTTGGTGTATAAAGCTTTTATACTTAGTAATGCAGACAACATCATCATCATCATTCTAATTTAAATTTTTTCCTTCATCTGTCTTAGCATCCCTCCCACAGTGACTCTTCCCTGGCTACAGAAAGTTCAGAGGGTAGCTTGCAGACCACACTGGAGGAAGGGCTTAGCTTTAGTGTCTCACCCCCTCGAGACCTTGGTCTGCCCCTACCTCTTATCTGTCCACTTCCTCATAACCCCATATGCTCTTCTGGAAAACCATTAAGTCCTCTGGTACTCCCCTCTGTTGATCTCCCAGATGTCATTTGCCACCAAGCCACAAGGGGGCATCAAAGAAGCCAGAGCAGTTGTGGTGGAAGCAACAGCCCTGGATGTCATAGACAGGACTCTATTGATCCTTCTGATGAAGATCTTGGAATAGGAATTGGTGGGTGTGGATCTAGTCAGGCCTGTAACAGTGAACATTTGTCAGAGACACTGAGCAGCCTGTCACTCACATCGCTTTTCTCTCCTAGTTCATTGGCACCAGCACTGGTGAAAAAATGCAATAGCACAGGTAGCCTGAATCAAGGGAGCCTGTCAGTCAGGGGACGGGAGGCACGCCCCTTTTCTGGCTCAGATGCTCAGGGCTACCTTTCTAGCACTTGGACTGAAGAAAAAGGGAGAGGACGAAGAGAGGTGCCAAGATTTGATGTCAAAAGTAGAAATCAAACCACAGTGCTGGATTCAAGAAAAAATAGATGAGATATATCATACAGGTTCCTTCCAAAGGTCCCCCTTATCCACTATCCCTTATCAGAGGGCTGTTTGACATGTTCCATAAAGCTTAAATATTTCCCTTGGAATAGTTCATGCTGAAAAAAAAATCAATTGAGTTTATCACTATTGAAAGGGGGAAAATGTCTATTTTTGAATATTGTCTCCCATGTGAGACTATATGAAGTTACTGTCAAAATGAAGCAGCACAAATCACAACTAAATTTTTTGAAGCAGGTAAAGCATGGCTACAAGATGTCCACTGGATCTTTGGTTATTCTGGAAATTTGTCATGCAAAAAAAGTTTCGAGAAAACATTTATACTGTATCAATGGGAATTTTGGAATCTTCTCAGCTAGGAAAAGAAAAAAAAAAAAAAAAAAAAACTGTAGTCATTTCAGAACAATGTGGCCAATGTATTTTTTGCTGGATGATGACTTTTTGGATGTTGGTTCTGCAGAAAGCTTTGTTTTCAAACAGCCTAGACTTCCACTTGGAGCATTTCTGGTTCTGTGCTATAACGTAAAAGTAAAGCAGAACGCATTTTAGTCTAAGGGCTGTGAAGCACTGTGATGGTGCTAAGCATTAATTGCACATGAGGGAGGAGAGATATTGGAAAGATGAAAACAAGGTGTGCATGAAAGAGAAAATCAGTATCCTGAGGTATAGAGGTAAGAGACCCTGAGGACTGGCTCAATACAGACACAGTTCTAGTGGCAATAAAATGACACAGGGGACAGACAAGAATTTAATTCTGTAAAGAATTGTGATGGTAGACCTACTCAGACAACCAGACATTTTCTCCAGACCTCCTGCAATCCTGCTTCCTGTGTGGTAGATTAATCTGACAGGCAGTCAAGCGGTACAGATCATTAACATGAAATGGACTTTCCCTGCAAAAAAAGACATGACTTGCTAACAAAAAATTTTATGATACACAAAGATGAATGAAAATGTTTCCTTAGATTTATTTTTAAACATAATTTTATGATATCATTGTATCAAAAAAAGAAGAGGAAGGAAGCATTCTCAGCTCTATTTCCTCTTCCTAGAACTTGTGTCTACTTGTACTATTTTTTTCCTGAAAAAGGCTTCCAGTTTAAAAATCCTTGTACATATTTGAAAGTGTCATGCAAAAAAGGAATGTGTGGCCACACAAGAAGAGGTATGTTTGGATGTGATGTCCCAGAAGAAGGATGCCTGGTCACGCCTGGTCAGTCAACAGAGGACACCATAGGACTGAGACATTCCATGGACTTCTTTGGATTTCCTGCAGAGTTTGTGTTTTTTTGTGCCTCATATGGAAACGAGAGGATTCTGTTAAATCTGGGAGAATTATGTGAGTTTAATTTGGTATAGTGTGGTTATTAATATATTTTTTTATTACTTGTCATTAGTAATATCATACACGATGTATGGCATGGTTATTGGACCCCAGTAGGCTGCCTCCTAAAACAGGATTTTAAACACTTCATATGATGTAGGTAGACCCATCAGATTTTAAACCATCGCTGTATTTCTGTACAGTCAGAACTCCTGTTTAGCTCTTAATAATGCCACTCCACACATTTTTTAAAAAACCTTCTAGATTGATGTGTCCCTTTGGTAGTTGAGGTAACTCAGAATGAGCTTAATCACCATATAAACGCCACTGTCATGCCATTAGCTGTAATCTAAGTTAGCTTGTGGGGATGCCCTTGAGTGATTTATCTTAGTTGTTGTGTGCTTTGGCATCAAACGCTCTTTAACACAACATTGTGTCATTGATATTTGCTTCTTTGCTTACCTTTGTGATGGTTTTGAATGGAAAAAAGAGTCACGTATAGTGGACTACTGTAATACTCATCAGGGATTTTATCCAACGATAGTACCCTCATTCTCCAGATAGGAATGCTAAATGAGCTACCTTGATAGACAGGTTGTAACATGTTAGCATTGGAGAACTTCCTTTGAGTATAGAAATGTAATAACATCATAGTATCAGACTGTCATAGACACCAAAAACATCCACTGATTTATTAAACTGGTGGTGTCGTGTGGGACGCACATTATCCCCCCATTTCCTGTTTCCTGAAACACAACACAAACCGTACATGCTTTCTTATTGGCTACTGACGTGCATATGGCTGTTCTCATCAGTTACAAGGTAAAGTCCCTGGAAGATAAGAGTGCTAAAGAATGGAGCTGGTTTTGTTCCAGAGATGCAGTTTTAGAAGGCAGCACTCTTAAACAGGAGAAAAAGTTGCTGAATCAGCACACATCATGATCAGAACATGATCAGGTCTTTTAGTTAGAAGACCAGTGCATCTTCAGGTATACTGCATTTCTAGTTATTTTGCATTTTAAATATCTCGTGTTTTATCATAATGACTTTGCTGGCTGCAGGTAAAATCCAAAACAAAGCTGACAAAATTAAGAGATCTTACACATCATGGTGTGGTTGCTTGTACTGCTGGAAGGCCTGAATAATTTTTGGGCAGTGGTGAGCTGTTAGCATCACTGCACAGGACTGAGAGTGCTGCCTTCATTAACAGTCTGCACACCTCATACACAGGATCACGTATCTGCAGGTATCTGTGACCTCGAGCCTTCAGAAGTTAGGGCTGCAGTTTCATGTTCTCTCCCTGGATGTCAGAGCAGATATTAACCTCAAGCCTGTTCAGCTTGACTAAAACAGAAAATTGAGCTTTTGTGTCAGCCTGTGGCATATGAAAAAGCTCATTGCAGTGAAAAGAAAATTAATTTTTTGTGCGTTTTTGTTGTTGAAAGTATGTGTAGAGAAAAGAAGAAAAAAGTAGCTTTATGTCTGATCCATCATAGCTCACCTGCATGTGATCCTTTGATACTGAATGAAGAGCAAATTGCACTCACTCCTTTTAATCTGCAAAGACTCATTCAAGGAGGTGATTTGACAGATCTGTCCACATCTGTTCAATCTATTACTTTTGAAGTCTGACAGCTGGTCAGATAATTAATCACACCTGTAAATTAGCTGTGAAACTCCCCCACTCCACCTGCCACAGCTCTCAAACACAGGAGATCAAGGCTGAGCATCTAAAACTTGTCAAAAGATCCAGATGAATGCCTTCCATGCAGCTGTAGAAAATCTTGTATACCAGATCCACCATTGTAGAGCAGAGTCACCTAGTGTAACTCCAGCAGTACTAAATTAAAATGCAAGTTGATAGTAATGATGTTATGCTACATTGACATTTGGATCTACAAGCTGCATGTTCATGTCACTAACTCTGCAAATAAAGGCAAAGGCACATTGAATATTTTCTTTTTGTTTTATCATGCCTTTTTCAATTTTTAAGTAAACAAATGCATTATACATGTAATTACATTTAACTGAGCTAGAGCCTTAATCAGAACAAAAAGAGAATATAAGATTCACAACATACTGTATATAAGAAAACAAATATATTACTTTATTGAAGCAAAAAAAAAAAAGTATTTTCAAATTTTAAAACAATTGAGGTTGGCTTCGTACACCTTATATTGTACAAATACTAAGCAAATTAAAATTGTAAACATATTCCGTCTAGAAGCCCATAAGCATATGCACATAAGACACTAAGCAAATGTGATTACAGTTGATTTTCTCTCAGTATGTTGATTAAAGTATTTATTACCATATTTTATGTTGTTTCTTGTTGCCTGATGAATGTCTTGTCGAGACTTGTGTGTTTTTTGCAAATTAAGTTTCTTCTCAGTTGAACATCCGTATACATAAAATGAAATGCAGCAGGTACATCATATTCTTATGAATATGATTCATTGATCTTTATAGGAAATGAGAAGATGTTTCACAAGCAAAATGCCAGGCCTGTCTCTGACTGTCAAGGGAAGCACACATGATGCATAATGACAAGCAGAATTTCGTCTTTCATCCCATCTTCTGCATGCCAAAAAAAAAGTGAACATAAAAATCCACAGAAAAATCATGACAACATGCTTTGTACAGCAACTGAAATAAAATAATAGCTCTAGTTTTGTGCTAATCTCTCTGTCTGTTAAGGGATGATGTTTCCATGCAACAGAAATCTAACTGGAATTTTAGAAAATCTTCCCAGGACAAAAAGACTGTACTTCACAAAACACCGAAGGGCAGGCGTTGCATTGCATGTACAATGTGGACAGTCCTCCAGTGCTGTTTTGGCATGTGACAGATATAAACACCTTTAGCTCTGCTTGTAACAGACATAAATTTACAATTGCGTGCATGTTTCTTGTTTGTTTGCATTGTTCTACAGTGCTGCAAGGCAGTACGCTCTGATAAATTTGTGTGGCTCCACATTATACTGTGTTACTCATTTAATACTCTGAACTCTGTAGAAGCCAAAGAACATCAGACAGACATTAAAGGACAGAGATGAGATTCACAACTATCAGGACGGGTATGAAGATAAGAATGCAGAAGAGAACCTGTACACAGTAGGAAAGGCTTTATACTTAAGCTTGTGTGTAATAAGCATTATGCAGGCAGCATTCGTTATCATAAATGTGTTGCCCTAATTGTGAGTTTTCACTATGATCCCAGTGGACCAAACTGGTGTACATGTGGCTGTCCATGCTTTAACATGAGCCTTTCACAGTAATTTCACTTGGGTTGCAGTCATTGCTTGCATGTCTTTGATTTGATTAACCTCATGAGGTCACAAACAACTGAGTGCCTACAGGCTCAGATCTGAGAAACAGCCAATCACAGGAAGCTGGGTAACCTGTAGTAGCCATTCAGGAAGCTAGTCATATTTATTGGGTTCACCTGAGGTGAGGATGCCTAAGGTTGCTCCTAGCATGTCGCTAATTAAAACAAGAGCTGTGGGGTGATGTGTGGTCAGTTTTGCTAACAAAGGGTAGGCCCTACATACAACACTCAGGAATGATTTACTGACTGGTGCCTGACCCTGGTCAGAGCTACTTTATTGTTTTAGTTGCAGCACATGGATTTTCCTAAAACTCAATTGAGAGGGTTAAATAATAGGGTTGTTAAACACAGATGGACTGAAGACTCAATGAGATCAGTCAATTTTTTATTTTTTACAGTGTGAAGTTTTTTTAATCATGCATGTTTGCACTCATACAGTTAGCTGAGTCTTTGTTGTAATGGTTTGTGTGATCTTTATTGTATGTAAAATGAAGCTACATTCAAGACAGAGTTAGCATGCCTTTGCGTTACTGCAAAATCATGTCCAAAGGGGTACTTTTGTTTATGCATGTTCTGTCATTTTTATGAGTTGTGTCAGCACTAAATGTACCTTTAATCACAATTTATCATTTGCCTGATAGAATATAGGTTATTCATTTATTTGCATGGCAAGAATAATTTTCAGTATTAATACTGAAACATTTAAATAAATCCTACTTGTAGATGATTCAATCACTGTTGACCTAAAGATTAAAAGGAAACAGAGTGATTGCATGTAGTTTTTGTGCCTTTGAAAATTGTTAAATTGTACTTGGTCCACAGTTTACAGTACTGTTGGATCATTGTTGGTTTTCTTCTTAAAATGAAAACGTATTAGAAATTTTCTAGTAGAGGAGATGTTCAGTCAGAAAGTTATCTGCCATGTGAGCTTGAAAGGACTCATGAGCCTTTTGTGGCACAGAGGGGCTGACAGACATTCTAGACAGCCACCCCTTCATATGTTCTGTACCTACATGCATGAGAAGAATAAACAAGTGGATCACAGCATGTAGACACCAGCCCCCAAAGGCCTGTCATTTCAGTTTTTTGGAGTGTTTGTTTGACTGCCAACAAGGCTGGATGCGTGAAAGACAGGAGGCAGAGTGTGGGGGGAGGTCTATTGGACTCCTGGTCCCAAGAGGTGCAGCCCACCTGTAGCAACACTCATGACAGCCCACCATACTGTCAGCTGTTTATACCCACCCCGACATTGATCCCCAGATCAGCCGCTCTGGGGAACGCTTGTAAGGTTTTACATCAATCACCATTTCAATGCTGACATTAGCATATACACATTTACAACATTTTAAAATGTTGAAATAGTTCAATATCCAAACCTTTGTTTTTGACTGCTGAGCAAATTCAATAACAATATATTGAGTTCGAACTAGTACAGGTGGAATTAGAAGTTTAAAAGTATTGCTTGGATAGTGGATATCTGACAACTCAGTTGTGTTATAGATTTAAGTAAGCGATAACTCAATAAATTAGTTTCCTTACTAAAAATATAATCCTTATAACAATTAGAGAGGATGTTTTCTTTGTGATCATTTAGTCTTATACATAGATTGCAGGACACTGGTGTGCCATGTCTTTTGCTACAATGCATGTAGCATTGTTTAGCATGTTTATTGTCTTTTTACACAACAACATTTGATGTAGGGCAGTGGAAACAAAAAAGAGACACAATGCTTAATGTTACCAAGGCTTTACAAAGAACAATGAATGGTTTGTTTGGTAAAGAGAAACCTGAACTGGAAATGTGTTTCACTGAAATGTCATCTTGCTGTTTTTAATCCAAAATCTCTAGAGACTGAAGAAGGACTTGACCTTCTTCAAAGTAGACAGTCCATCACCCATTTCTCCCTGGGTTTCCACAATATCTGCTTCTCATTCAAACAGCCACTTTGTGTTGGTGTTCATTACTAAGTCATTAAGATGAAAAAAGGTTATTTTCTAAAAGTATAAATATATTGTATGCATAGTTTCCATTAGATAATCTTGTGACTACTGGTTGATTTCGTTCTGTAAAACCAAACAAAAAATTGTGCAATAATGAAAAAAAAAACAACACAGAGAAGTGTGTCATCAGATGTTTGTAATTTAGTGTAAATATCAAGCCTGGTGGCAATAAGAAGACAGTACGAACTACAAACAGAGACAAGTTTATTTCTGCTCTCTTTTCCCTGCCCACACATCTTGTAAATTTATAGTCTTCTGGGACATATTTCATTGTAAAATGTATTGTATGAAATAAAATTTAAGATATCCAAATAATTTTTGAAAAACTTTCTAGTGTATGCTTTTTCTTGGTATCTTTTCCACTTGTCCCATTTACATCCATCTGCTCCACTGCAAATGTCTTCTGCCATCCTGCGTCTCCCCTGGTCAGAATACACAATATAAAAGCTACGATAATTTTCTCCAGCTTCCTTTTTGAGTCTGGAATAGTTCAACAATGGTCAGTGCTGTCCTGTACAGTCCATGGGAGTGCAGTAAGGAAAGTGTTGTTCACTTGGATGTCATAACTAAGACTAATATACTGTAACTGTAAGGCTATGAAGGCTGTTGCTACATTTCATCTTCACCTGAGATATTAATTTTTTTATGTAGCATGGTTTCCATGGTGTAGATTCACTTAATAATTTAAGAATATAATTTGACTTTTATCAGTTTTACAGCTAACAGAGTTGTACACAGTAACTCAGAGTTTATCCATACTCTTCTGGAGCTGCTGTGTTTATAAACAGTAAAAAACATGTCACAAGCGCCTGTGCCTTGAACTGGAACGCTTCAGGTTAGGAGTCCATGTCCTCTCCTACCACCTCCCTGTTACTCATTTGCAGAATCATTTCTGCAGGGTAAATCCAGGCAGTGCAAAGAGACGGCAGCTTCCTGCCGCTTCACTTCAAATGCATACTGTCCTGTAAATAACCAGGCAGCCATGGGCAATAAATAAGCAATAAACCCGCCTGCATGGCAGCACACTCTCAGTCATTGTTTGGTTCAACGTTTTTTTTTTTTTGTCTTTCCTCCTTGTGATAAACACAAACTGATGCAGACACAGCAGCTGGGAGTTACACACATAAATTGCTGTTTCCATCTTACTGCGTGGTATTCTCAATACGTGAGCTCGACCCTCCTGTGAAGCAGAAAGCCCCAAACTCGTTTTATTTTCTCTTTTCCAGTCAGAGTGACAAGAGACTTTTCTTCAGCTAATTTCCTGAGGGTGTTACAGCATGTGAGGAAAAGAGCTGCCATTCGCCAGGCCCTCATTCAGTCACACCAAGGAAATTATAGTCCCACCCCTGGGCCTCCAAATTGGGTGGTTACAGGGATGAACATGCATGACTGCATTATTAACCGCAAGAGGTATTCTCTAAATATCCTGCCCCTTACCCAATCAATACCACCCCCCAGCCACAAACACCAGGTAAGAGCTGGGAAACAGGCCTAACCAAGACACCAGCTGTGCTCATGCCAAGAGCACATAAGCATGAGGGCTGTGATTGGCACAGACTCTCCACTGGGTGGTGACCTCAACCTGCACCTGCGCACTGATCTGTCAGTCCTTTGAGGATTTGACTTCCCCATGATGACTTATATATATATATAAATATATATATATATATATATATATATATTTTTTTTTTTTT
>JABJVR010005011.1:0-14030 GCA_025773905.1 Chitala chitala | reverse complement strand
CTCAATCCAATAGAACACCTTTGGGATGTGGTGGAACGGGAGATTCGCATCATGGATGTGCAGCCGACAAATCTGCAGTAACTCCGTGATGCTATCATGTCAATATGGACCAAAATCTCTGAGGAATGTTTCCAACACCTTGTTGAATCTATGCCATGGAGGATTAAAGCAGTTCTGAAGGCAAAAGGGGGTCCAACCCGGTATCAGTAAGGTGTACCTAATAAAGTGGCCGGTGAGTGTATATAGCCAATAATACATGGAGTTGTGTATCGAACAATTGGATACTGTATTTGCCTTCATCTAGACATCAGTGCAATACATGCGTACTTTATCTTAGAATAGCTATGGAGCAACTGACTGCTTCACCGCGCCTCCTAGACATCACAGTATTCTACTCATAGGAGACCTTCAGCTGCTCAGGAATGCACAAGTTGAGCACCACCCTACAGGAGAGAGGACTTCTCACACATTATTCTGACTAACTAAACCTATCCCATGAATCCTAATGTCAGGTAATTAATCGGCTGCAGTATTTCAGTAACATCTTTAAGTCAGGACTAGTTATTTAACAGCTGCTTTCTAGGCATTATTTGCTGAATGTCAAAAAGGCTTTTTAAGCATGCAATGATCCTCTCATGCTCTCTACTCTGCTTGTGTATGGGTGCATGCGTGCGTGCGTGCGTGTGTAACGGGCAACCTTGGTGAGGTTCAGACCCGTACAGCCGAGGCCTACTCAACGTAGTTTCCAGACAAGAGGGCCGCCGAGTTCAAGATGCAAGTCCCTCATCTACCTGGACGTGTCATCCCTAAGCCTTAGGTGTACTTACACTGTTACACACACCTCACGTTGTTTAAGGATGAAAAATGTATTTTAAATCCCTTGGATAACTCCCAAAATACAGCGTGCCAGTTATTTAACACATGCCATCAACTGGTTCTGACTGTGAGAAGGTCACAAGGAGTTTTACAATGAGGATGAGCGAACTGGACACCCCTCAGACACCAGAAGGTGATACAGTTACTTGCTTTATCAAAGAAATGTTACTTTTTTATTAACAGAAGCTTGGATGTAAAACAACAGAAAACTAAAATTAAATAAGCTTAGAAAAGTATTTTGAAACTTGTTACATTACAGAAGCAATAAAAAGCAAAATGAGTGAGAACAGGCTGTGGGAAAGTAACACTCACAATGACAAAAAAAAAAAAAAACACTTAAGTGCTTAAATTTCTTAAACCCATCTCCATGAAAGCATATCTGAATGCCACTAACAGTAATGGATCAAAAACTTTATTGAACATCGAAATAACTGAGTTCAAATTCTGATAACACAAAATGATTTCATTGTAAATTCACCACTAATGTCAATGAATCAGCATGTCATGAGTATCAGTCAGTCACAGCACTCACTACGAAATGTTTTATATTTGTTACACATGGAACTTCATTCAGTGTTAACATTCAGTAGTTCATCACATGAAGAATCTTACTTTACTAGCAACTGATGTTTTTGTCAGGGTGCAAACATTTAAAAAAAGAAAAAGGACAACTTCCAGTGTGCATCAGTGCAATTTAGTAAAATAGATTTACGTAGTTAAAGGCTTAATACACAAGTAGTTCAGATAGTATGATATAATGGGTCAAACTGTAGAGAAAGCAAAACTGTGCGTATCAGATGAAGGTCAAGCTCTGGAATAGGCTTATGGTCCAAAGCCAGGGCCCTACAGGCATCACATTTGGGGGGAGGGGTTAAGGTAAAAAAAAAAAAAAAATTAAAACCATTTTACTGCAAATAGTCACAAGGCAGAGTTTGGAACTGAAATAAATCTCACTCACCCACACACACTCACACTGATCAATTTTACACTTGTCATACTGTACTTCTAAACTACAATCTGGCAAGTGTATAACATGTATTCACAGCTATAAATCATCAGGTCACTCCATACACCATTTTTGATTTGGATGAGAAGGCTCCATTTTTGCTAATGGAAAAACACCACAAAAGAAAAAAAAAAATGTATTTTGATCCTTCAAACCAAACACCCCATATGCCTCAAATATGAGTTTAAAAGTTAGGATCTGTGTTCTGTGGTAAATTTAATCCATGTAAACCCAATTTCTAATTATATTCATCCAATCAATTATTTAGCTGTCAGCCGAAGACTTTAAAACTTGAAAACCACTTGGCTACAAGACAACTTAACAACGCAAACCCACACAGGGTTGAATTTAGAAAAACCAAGACGCTCAGGAAAAACTCCAAAAGTAAGACAGAGAAAGGGGAAATGGAACCAGACGTTGGCAAATACACAGATTTTCACAGAACATTCTCACAACCTTGCCTGACAATTCATAAATACTGCAGCTTGTGTTGGCTGGTTGATAATGCTTTAAAAAAATGGATTGTATCTAAATGCTTTCAGCATTTGAAAAGAGAAAAAAAAAAAAAAAAACCACACGCACACGCGCACACTTCCTTTGAGCCTGAAATTAGAAGACATTTTCAAATCTGCAGTAATGTACAACAATCACAAGCCATGTCAGAGGTAAGACAGTTTTCATAGAGCAGACTCCCAAAGCTTGAACACTCAAACTGACCAAACCTCAGCTACACCTGAGTACAAACATTGCACCATCCAACACAGCAGGATAAGCCAGCGTGCATAAACAAGTGACTCAAACACCCTGCTCAGCTTAGCATAAAGAAGCCACCTTAGTCAAAGACAAACGTATGCACACGCGCACACACACACACACGCCCACAGGTTTATAAAACACAGTGAAATGGAAAGTGTTTGAATTCAACAAAACGCATTCACAGACACGTACCCTTGAATACTCATTAATGCATACATAATCTGAAATGCTTTAAATACTAATAAACTATTACGAAGTGCAAATGAGAAGGGGAGAAGCTACAAAATGCATGAAATGAGGATTTCCACCCCACAGTCCACCCATGCCTCCATGAATGCAACTCAGGTTCTGCAGAAGGACAGTTGCCGCTGGGTCCTGTGGGGTCATGGGGTATCTTTGAGAACACGCGGTTTTCTGCAGTGAATGACAGGCACGGGCTCTGGTGGGGGCTGTCGACAGTCCACGTGGCAACGGCGGCAGCATCGTTGCCCGCACGTCACGTCTGCGCCAGCTGCAGCTCCTCCAGGCCGTGTTTGCCTAGGTGGTATCGGGCCAGGTCCTTCCGCGTCACCAGACCCACGACCTTGAGAAGCCAAAGCATGTGGCGGGGGAAGAGGAACAAGGTCAGGTCCAGTGCTGATGCTGTTCTGGCCCCTTGGAGAGGCACTTACAGTATCTGAATCACATTATTCATTTACATTTATTCAACCACTCCACCAGTACCCTAATTCATTCATTATATGGATTAAGCTTTCACCACAGCATGTGACAGCGCTGGGTTGTTTAAGACGTGGAGAAAAGTGCATTTTACATGCGTTTAAAAAGTAGCCATCATGACTGAGAGATTTTCCAGAACAAATATATTAGCACACAAAACTACCACATTATTATGAATGCCAATATTACAAACAATAAACCTGGAGTGAATTCAGGACATGGTCTTCTCCTCCCTGCTCCCAACTGCAGTGTGAGCATGTCCTGTGAAATGCTCTTATAAAATGTACAGTACCGTACCTGTTTACCCGTAGACCTACCCTGTTATCATTGTCTACCACCACCAGATGGCGCAGACCAAGAGCTCGAAACAGCTTGAAGACTCGAGGCAGAGATGTTTCCTGCAATATGTGGAAGAAATGTGATCCCACAGTGACAAAGTTAAATATACCAACAACAAAACACCCCTTAAGAAACTTAAATGTTTAAGAAAGTTAAATGTTTTAACATAACAGAATACAGAGGGTTGACCAAAAACAAGAATATAATAAGCGGCCTGGTGGATCAATGAGTAGAAAATCAGGCTGGGATACAGAAGCCTTGCGGTTTAAATCCCAGCCCAGCCACCAGTTGTGTCCTGGAGCAAGACAGTAAGCGCTAGCTCATTGTAACCTGTATGTGAAAATGTTGCAAGTCACCAAAGCCTAGCTTCAGTTCATGAAATGAAGGACCATGACCTAAGACTGAGACAGGAAGTGAAATCCAAGCCAATGTGACAGAGGGGCTGTGAGCCTGCACCTGCGTGACTGTGTAGGGTGTGGGGTTCATGAACTCGGTGAGGTCCATCATGCACTCCCTCTCGTCCTGAGACACGTGGATGGACTGGATGGGAGGGAAGCGGGGATAGGCATCCCGGAAGTCCTTCAGTTGGAGCTTGCGCTGATTAAGGCGAGAGCGGGCCCGTTCCACAAACACCTGATCAGGAAGAGTGCCCATTGGTTCCAGGGTGGTCTGACACATACCTTGTAGACCTCACTGCCATTTGCAATATGCATTCACATAGTTAACAGTACGAGCAGGTATGCTCTCAATGCTTAACATTGGAAGTACACATGTCGGTAGTAACATCCTACAGAAGTTGCCAGGACTTAAACAGCAGATGAAAACAGACATTAGACTGTTACCTTGTGTTTCAGCAGCACAATAAGCTGGGATCGGAGGATTAAGCCACAGATTTTCCCATGCTGAAAAGCATAAAGGGGGAGATTAGCAATGCACTATGGTAGGCTATGTGACCCTGCAAAAAAAAAAAAAAAAAAATTCTCAAAAAGAATAAACCAGTGCCTGAATGGCATCAGTAGGTTGACAAGGAATAGACATTACTGTACCCGCGCTGGGTGAGAGAATGGGGCATTACCTCGCTGTCATCGTTCATCTTGGACACCACAGGAAAGCCGTTGTGATTGGTGGAGGTGTTGCTGAGGACATCCACAATGGTGCCTACCTTCTCCACACGGTTGAAACAGGTCACAGGAGAACTCATCACCTCCCTAAAAAGACAGAAACTCTTCTCTTGTCCACGTGTCCAACACAAAGTGAATGAAATTACAAAAGATAAAAACAACCAGAAGCCCATTTGTTCCTGGTGGAGATGTAGTCCCCTGTAAAAGTTGGAATTGGAGTCCCAGTAGGTGGCATTGTACCTGGCTGTCAGGGCATGGGAGGTGGCTGGGGCCTCCCAGTGCAAGAAGGGTACACTCTGTAGCTTGATATGGATGTCATACAGCCCCTGTGAAGTACAGAAGGGCTGTCAGCGTCAGCTGGCATCTCCTGCCAAACACACTAATTAGTCTGGACCCTTTTTACAACACTGAAAACATTTTGCAAAACCACACTTCCTCAAACTTATCCAGCTGACAAACTGAAGTACAGCAAAGGGGAACAAGTCCAGCACATCTTGCCATGAAACGTGTTCAGCCAGTGCTTTGGAGCATATCAAAACAAGATTCAGGGAAAGCGACTTTAACAATGCTAATAACTGGAGGCAGGATGTCAGGTTCTTACTTGGAACAATATGGAAACAATAACATAGTACAGAGTCACACTGGGAATGTGTACAGCTTTAAGCATAAACAAAAACAAATACAACAAACAAACAACGGACACAAACCATTCTGAACACTGACAGCATGTTTTCCAAACTCGAAAGGTAAATACAGGTTTGATGACGTACGAAAGGCAAATTTCTGATTGAAAGCTTATGCATCATCCCCCACTCCTCCAAACATCAAAAAGCTTTTTTTCCCCCAATGCTGCATTGACCCAATTCCATGTTCTGGTTCATACGAAAGACATTCTGTGAGATTGAGGTCAGCACTGTCTAATGCTCACTGAAATGTTTGGATATTTGCTCCATCAATCAAAATATCTACAGGATCTATACTTGAGTATATTTTTAATGACTGTGGGGGGGGGGGGGGATCAACAACGTCAGGACAGGATTAGCGATTTACATACACAGAATAACTGTTTTGCACCCCAGAACATGAACAGAGCCATGGAAACACAAAGAAAGATTGACGTGTGCACCCTTACTAATCCGTTCTTCAACATCCATATCACACAAGCCTACCTCCACAAAATAATCACCAACAATCTTCGCTGTCATCAACACAAGCATTATGGGCAGGCCGTAGGTGACGTTGCCTGTGGCTTCAACCATGATGACGGTCAAGCTCAGAGTCATCCTCACAATGCCACCTGCAAAAGATGAGACACTAACAGTGACCTGTGAAATGAGCTAAATAAAAGAGGACGCGGCAGGTTATTACTTTGTGTACTTGTGCATGAGGTTTGGCGGCAAGTCATCTTAACCGGGGCAGGATTTTACCAGGATTGTTACAGACGGAAATCTTACCCAGTTGAGCAGCGGCCCCGATAAGTGCATACTTCCCAGGATCTGCCCATATCTGTTAAACCAAAATGGCGCGGTTCTGAAAATATTCTTATTTCACACGTTTGTAACGCTGTCAACATTTATTCATTGATTGGTTTATGTTTCACTGGACCAATAAAGGTTAAGCATTTCCTCAAAGATAGTATGAAAAAGCCTCTACTGGAGCCTGAATTAGCAGTCTATAGATTTCAGGTATACATTCTATACAACATCTATGCCACCTTCATCCAGGCTGAGCTGTCTCCTTCAAATCAAAGCTTCAGTGAATTGGATCTACACATTGCACAACTATGACAAATATGTTTTATTGTTTTTGACCTTTCCTTTCCTTTCCTCCATACCCTGTGTTTTAGTGGTAAAAGATTCTCTGGATGGCAGACAAGCTTTCTTACTGCTGGAGCACAGCCTAGTTCTCCTTACATTTCATTCGCTTGTTCCATTTTGTTTGACAGAGCACTGCATACTTTGCCCTTGACATCCTTCCAAGATTAGGCCACGTCTCACAGACCTTGACAGACACCGGCGGAAGCTGCAAAGCACTTACGGAGCCATAAGGCGTGATTGTTGAAAGGAGGATGCCAAAGAGCCGCCCCCAGGCGGCACCGATCAGCAGCGAAGGGATGAAGACGCCGGCGGACACGGTCAGCCCGTACGTCCAGCAGGCCAGGAAGAAATAACTCAGCGTGAAGACACCCAGTGTCAGGGGATTGTAGGAGCCTGGCAGAGGAGAGGAGAGTAAGAAGGGTTTACAGACTGACAGAGTACTAAAGCCAGAAACCCCAAATCCACATTTATCACGCTTCTAAGCCAGTGTGACACGGTTACTCTTGTTCCTGAATGCACATCTAAATCAAGATAACGTAAAAACATTGAGGAGAAAAGGTAAAACAGTTTTTTTTTTATTTCTATATTTATTGTGGTGTAAATGTTCCTGACTGCAGAGCAACTGAGGACACAAATCCATTTTTCAGATAGTTCAGAAATGCAAACGTAACTGGACTCTGGGATAATGCACTCACATGTGAAACATTCAGACAAAAACAGTTTTGAACACATCAAACAGTTCTTGTCTGTCCTCAGGGGCTCCTTCTGTTACACCCCCCCCCCATCCCAAACACGGTTGTGAAGCCCAATCCAGAGGAAGCCTGCAAGCTGGCACAGGATAGTGTGTGTTTGTGTGCGAGTGTATGCAAGGTAAGCTTATGGTCTGGGAAAGTAATCAGCCATTCCAGTCTGAGGAGACATGTTCATCAAGACAGAGAAGGCGGAGTAAGCATTTCAACAGCTGCTCCACATCCTGTCCTTCTATCCATTCCCTTCCATCCCACACCCCCACACCAACTGCTAAATCAAACCGGAGCTGCATCTGGCCCCTGCACCAAAACACTCAAAAGTGAAAAACAGTAGGAGGAAACACACAGAGAAAGTGAATGACAAGGACAGCTGCCTTTTAACAATGCTAATAACTGGAGGCAGCTGTCAGGGCATGGGAGGTGTATGACATGATATTCCGGTTGTTGTTATATAGCAAGTTCCACATAATACGGTTTACAGAAACGTGTTCATGAATCAACTGGAGTTCCAGGTGTGTTGTAAAGCACAAACCTGCAGGGTAGTGGAACAGGTTGCGCACACTCTTCTCTGGTGTGTTAAAGAAGGCTGTTGCCATGGAGTTTTTCTCACCGTCTTCACAGAAAACCTATGGTAGAAAGAAAAAACAAACAGCTATCACAGTGTGGTAGCTGGGGATCCCTGTTCCAGCACTGGAGGGGGGCACAAAGGTTCTCTTACACAATCTCGGCACATTGACAGAAAGCGAAATCTGTTTTGTTTAGGGAATAGCTCACCCGAGAGCTTGGGAAACCCATAAACAAGAACAGGGCACAAAGTAAAAGACCTGCAGCTGTTTACAGGGAGAGTGAGCAGCTGAGCTTCTCAGGTTTTACAAGGGGCTAAGCTGCAGACAACATGGCTACACTGTACTCACCTGCAGGGGGTTCTCCTCCATCTGGTTCTCCCCCAGGGGCTGGCAATCATTGGAGAAGTAGATCATGGTGAAGGAGACGGTGGCGGTCACTGCGGCAACAAGCATGGCTTCCATCACTTGCAGACATGGCCGATGGATGTACCTACATGGGGGGGTAGCTCTGTAAGATTTAATCCAAAGTGACTGTTTCTTCACAGTCATAATGATGAAAACTGTGCAAAAGTGGTTTTATTTTTTGCTACGGTTCTTTAGTTGGAAGGAGGGGGATTCAAATCAGTTCAGGTTTGACAACTTGTGAATAGCATCATGTTTGGGAACCCAGTGATCATAACACAAATATGAAAACTACTTTACATGTAAAGGAAGGAAAAAACTCCACACCAGCAACGACCATACCTGATTCTAAAAATGGTAAGCCAGTAGTTTAAAACATTAAATAGTGCTCCGAGCAATCCACCTGGTTTAAAAAAGAAATACGAAAGAATGAAACAAGCTGAAGCAGAAGAAGCATATGTAATGTGTGCTGTTAAATGAGAAAGACACATTCCACGACCATGTTACAGTGCTCTCACCTAGTGCACCCATACATATAAAGAGAGGGATCTCATACAGGTTGTACTCCACGCTCTGTTGGGGGAAAGAGACAAGGGTGTCTCAGGAAGCTGCTCATGCTCTCGTGATCTTTGAGTCTTCATACAAAATGCTAACAGTGATGTTTCCACCTCTCTGGCTGATAGCCAAGGAAACTTCTCCTTTTTTAAATATGGTACTCTAGCCTGATGTGGTGAGGAATAATTCTGCAGTCATAGCTGCAGAATTGCAAAGTGAACACTTATTTCATTGAAGGAGGGAGTTGTAGGGAATATTTTTGAGGGCAAAGAAAGTTAGAGAGACCTGGTCACAATGAGCAATAACACGCTTTTTGGATTTTGTCCAAATCATCCTGTATTATGAAAAGGTGTGGCTACACCACAACTGCAGTAGGTATTTTAGGAAGAAACCCATTACCCAAATAGCCTGAAATTCTCTTTGTGTGAATAAAGCAGCCTGGCGGCTCAATGGATAGAACATCAGGCTGGGATGCAGAAAAATCCCGGTTCAAATCCCAGCCCAGGCACCAGGTGTGTCCCTGAGCAAGACACCCTGTGTTAGCTCATTGTAACATGCATGGGCTTTGGATAAAAGTGTCTGCTAAATGAATAAATTACTAAATGTGAAGCCTTCTAGAGCATGTGTTGGGGCAAGATACAAGTTTAGGAGAACAGTTCATTCTCCAACAAAACAGGAAAGCCATTCAGACCTGCATAGATGACAGGCAAATTTCCAGCCTCACCAGTCAGTACTTATAGTATGGAACATACCCATGGACAGTCATGTGTTAGTACGTGCTGCGGCTCATTTTTGAATCTGCATGGAAAAGCACTCTGGCTTCCAACCCATGTGACAGACAGCCTTAGTTAATGTTGCACCAGTCACATGACTGTCAGCTTTGCTCTAAAGCAGTGATGGAAATTATTCATGCTTTCTGTCTCCAGCCTGGCTAACGCTCACATTCTCCTTTGCTTTCAGTTACTCATATAGCATACATGTGTCATTTGTGAATAATATAGTCAGGTGAGTTACAGCATCTTCTACGGTTACTGCCTTGGACAACAGACTCCTGTTGGCCTACGCAGCTGGACTAATAATAATAATAATAATGTAAAAGTCCCAAATCAAAAACAAGCATCAATAAACGGCTATATCATTGAAGAGCTCTCAAAAAAGAACAAAGTTACATTTCCACATTTATAGAAACTTACGTCACTGTCAAAGCGGCCAAAGTTTATGAGACCTGGGCTAGACAAGTCTCCTGGCCTCTTGTGGTAAATACTCAAGAAGAAATTCAGGGTGAAGGTCGATATCATAGAGGCGAAGAACTGAAAGTGAGGTTACAGTGTTAAAATGTTGGCCTGCACTGAAGAGATCAAACAAAGAAACTGGTCTGATGATATTCCCTTGCCACCCCCCTTCCTCACAATCCTCCAGGTCAACATCTGGTTCCAGAATGAAGCACCCTCTTCCAAGCTGAAAAGAACTCCACCTAGAAGATCAGAAACAGGGGTCAACATTGAAGCATGACTTTTTCCTCTCAAATGTATAACAATGAAGATGCCTAGGTAAAGTCTTCATGATGTCTAATACTGTGCTTTCACTTCACCCTGGAAGTGGTTTAATGGTCTGTCTACTTTCCATACAAACAGAGCTTTCTGGAGCATTTCCAGAGCTATTAATAAGAGAAGACTTTGATGTTCATCTTTCCTGGAAACCTAAAAGGTTGCAATGGTTCTCAATGAAGACACAAAATGGCCTCTTTGTGCTTCTCTGCTAAGAAAACTGTCAGGACACTTCCACTGTCACTTTCCTGCAGGAGTTGGCAAAACTTCCGGAACTCAAGGAAGCAGAGTTAATGTGGGGTCAGAGTTCTTACCAACAGGAGCTCCAAAGGCTGCAGACACCCCAGCAGCTGCCCCCGCTGACACAAAGTCCCTCTTCTCTGTGTCCCGTCGGAAGTACTCAAAGATCTGCAGGTAAACCACAGCAACATCAAATATCAGAGGTCAGATGTCGCAGCCTGGCAGGTCTGCAACACTCAAGCACAGCTGCCTCACCTTAAAGTCCTTCTTCAAAGAAGTGCTTCGGCCCTGGGATATTCCGGCAGCCACCACGGCTCCTGAGTGGATCATTGGTCCTTCCTTTAGTGGTGAGGGTGAGCTGTTAGAATAATTGCATTTGGAAATCATATTGAAGAAAATAGGCAGTAAGGAGTAGCATTTCTCACCTTTCCTACAGCAAGGCCACCAACCACGGAGCAAATTACACCACACACTTTTACCACGAGGGTCTGGAAAAAAGATAACAAAGATTATTCAGCAAGGATACCTATGAAGAAATCTCCTCTTTTCAGTCAGTCAGCTCTGTTCTATTACAAGCATATTTTAAAAATGGGCTGGTTCCTTGGATCAGACGAACTCCTTGGCTTGTGAGAGTAATTCATCATGCTGGTTCTGAAGGAACTGACATTACCTTAAGGCGTACCACGCGGGGTATTTTGACTCCGTTCAGGTAGCACTTTATTTGTGGTATTCCACTCCCAGCTGCAATAGGCTGACAAATATAAGTGTTATGCAAGAATGTTAGAAGACCAAGATAGACATCGTACACATTTAGTACATCCGTGCAATACAATCTATCCACTCACAATGGTAGAGCTGCAATTCTGAAATCAGTGGTGGGTAAAGTTACTTTGTACTACTGATCACCCAACAGGGAAACAACAGCAATCGACAGCACACACCAATCCCACCTACCACTGGAAAAGCAATGCTACAAAACCAGTTACTACTCTCTGAATAAACAAAGTCCATTCCTGGCTGAAAACTGCTGTACACAGCAAGAAGAAAATAAGCTTAATACAGGTCTTACCTCAAAAAAGGCAACCAACACCGATCCTGCCACAACAAACACTGAGTTCAGCAGAGCCCACAAGATCAAGGAGATGGACAGCCCGCCCACCTCTGTGAACTTTTCGATATCTGAGAAAAACACGGAAGGTTAGGGAAAAAACAGTGTATTTATAGTGGCCTGGGAACAGTGAAGCAGGCTACCATGGTGAAGAAGCCCCCAGCCCAGCTCCAAGTCAGCCCGGAGAAGGATACTCTGCTTTATCACTTGGTACTTGAAGCCAGCCAGGATTTCCACCACGATATCAATGAAGCAGGCGATGAGACCGGTGAGGATGCCGATGAGACCACATACGAGCCAACGACTCATCTCCAGACATTTAAATCCCTGCACCAGGCAAGTGCAGACAACACATTAGCAAAGCTGCCATTACCACGGTGGCAGCATTACCATTCATACGACTTCATGTTCCAGTCTATCCAGCACAATCTGTGAGCAGTATAGGAGAACCCACCTTCTTAGACAACTTCACAATAAAAGCATTTTACTGTCACCATGGTAATTCAGCGCCAAATGCAGACCTATAAATTTGCATTCAGCCGTGCAGCTAAATGACCTTTTCTTCCCCAGTTACCATCTTCTATACTGATATGCAGTGAATTGCACTGGAAAGTGGAACAAACCAACGTTTGGTCATCAGCTACACTGACCATACGGCTCATCCTCCTTTCTTCTTCCAGAAACAACTGGTTTTCACTGTTATCATAGTCCAAACTCTGAAACAAATAGGAAACAAGACTCTCCTTAAACACCAGACAAGAACACTGTTTGCAACAAGCACTCTGTACATGACTGACAGTGGAAACCATAGACTAGGCAATATCAAGCCATAAATCCCAACAAACACTCCATACCAGCTGGAACCTCTGGCACAACCTAAACTTTCCCCTCAAGGAAAAGTAGACACACCTGTTTCCCACTCACAACCAAGTTACCTCATATTTAAGTGAGAGAAGTTTTTCATTGTGAGGAATCTCCTTTGGGCAGTTGAAGGCTGGATCCTGCATAGGATTAGAAAACAAAACAAAAGGACTCACATCTTATGAGAAACACAGAATACAGTTGCACGCAAGCACAGAGCAAATCTGCTGAGAACCTGCAGTACTTAGGCTCCAAAGAACCAACGGCACCAATACGGTGTAATACTCAGAGAGGCCACAGGCACAGTGCATGGGTTTAATTGCAGAAATTCTCTGCCCATTAGGATTACCATACAAAGGTGAAGAGAAAAAGCAGACCAAATCTCAGTCATATGCT
Organism: Chitala chitala; assembly: GCA_025773905.1. Classification (NCBI taxonomy): domain Eukaryota; kingdom Metazoa; phylum Chordata; class Actinopteri; order Osteoglossiformes; family Notopteridae; genus Chitala; species Chitala chitala. The sequence continues at coordinate 974 of JABJVR010005011.1, read as the reverse complement.
TACAAAATGTCACCAACATGTAGTCCGGCTGATTTAGTAACTACGTCTGCTGCACTGCAACATCCAAAAGCCAAAAGAGGGAGAGGGTAATGAAAGTAACAAACAGGCAACCTCCTGTCCCTCTGCACTGGCATTCAGTTGTGCATTTCAATTTTTTTCATCTTTCAAATATCCAAAGTAACGCAACCCAATATGGCGCAACGTTTCTGTGAAAGGCAAGGGGAAATCAGAAACAGATTTACACTAAAAGAGCTCAAAAGGACCATGACAAGCCAGAATGTCATTAAAGGGGGTGTAAGCACAACATCTAAACTTCCATCAAAGGGAGTGCAGCCTAATCTACAGCAGAACAAGTTACACTGAGAATCACACTTTGGACAGAAAGTAATATGCAGCGGCAACTAAAACAGCCCACAGCAGTTTTAGCTATGGAAGAAATAAAGCCAGTTATTAAACAGTTTTAATTGCCTACATCCTGTTTGACAGACAATAGGTTAAGGTCCCTTAAATAACACGGACAAAGAAAGAGCACACGTGATTAAATCTTAAGATTACCTCTTCAACTGCGTTCTCTTCTTCAAGGTCCACTGTACTGAGCCTTCCTATCTGAAATAAGCTACCCCCGGAAAACTATGGATCAAAAATATAACACTTAAAGTTTTTTATGTACATTGGGATCGTGTGTAATATATAACTGGAGGCCCAAAAATTGCATTTTACTGTAGTGAATTTGAGGGAAACATAAGAATAAATTTTGACAGAAGGTTTGGAAGCACTGTTTATAGCAATTATATATTATCAGATAATCAAAATATCTATATTAACAGTAATTTAAAAATTATATAAAAACGCGAAATGAACGTCAATAACGGGGGGGGGGGGGGGGTTTATATGCCAATAATAATAAAAAAAGAATTAAAAAAAAAATTACAGATTTTAATAATTTAAATTTAAATATACAAATTAAAAATATG
>JABJVR010005010.1:0-14030 GCA_025773905.1 Chitala chitala | reverse complement strand
AGTATACTCCAGCCCACTGGGGGTGGGAGTGCAGACTTCTCAGAGTATACTCCAGCCCACTGGGGGTGGGAGTGCAGACTTCTCAGAGTATACTCCAGCCCACTTGGGGGTGGGAGTGCAGACTTCTCCCAGTATACTCCAGCCCACTGGGGGTGGGAGTGCAGACTTCTCAGAGTATACTCCAGCCCACTGGGGGTGGGAGTGCAGACTTCTCCCAGTATACTTAGTTGTTTGCATCCAGCCTGCGTAGTGAGTTATCAGTTTTCCACTGCTTAAGAAAAAGAGACTCTTTCAAAAAACCCAGTCTTTGAAGAGCTATTCTTATCAGCCTCGTCCTTCATCCATGACACTTATCTTCAGCACAGCTGAAAGGATCTCTGAATTAAAATGTAAAATAACAGATCTGGCCAGGATTATCACAGAACAGGAAATGAAGTGCCTTTTCACTGACGATGTTCGTGAACAAAATAAAAGTTATGTGTGTGGCAGAAAACACAGTGTGACCAGCTGGCGTGAGTCACGGGTGTGTGTGCATGCATATATGGGTCTGTGTGCGTGTGTATGTCTGTCATCTTGTTTAGTGATAAAGCTGGATTCTGAACACATCTAAGGTGTTCTGTTGATGCTTGAGTAACTATACAATGACTGAAATACTTTTGAAGGCTTTAGTAGAACTTGAAAATGCTGTTCTGTTGAAAGAGCCAGACTGCGCATCAGAGAGCAGACACAGCACACCCCAGAAAACAAACTTAGATCAGGGTTGTCAAACTCGTGTCTTACAAACTAATCTTTCCTGTCTGCTTGTAAGATTAAAATAGTGGTAAATACTTTGTTTTCTCATTCTATTTATACCCCTTGGAGTGCTCAGAAATACTATAATTTAATCCACTACTTCTTAAGTGAAGAGCGGATGTTATTCAAACATCATTCATCATTATTTATGTTACTTCTCATAAAGAGACTTTATCATGCCTTAAAAGCTCACTCTTTACATGTTAACTACACGGAATACTTAAGTGAATATCTTGTCATGTTGAATGTCACTGCAACACTTTCCAACAAGGGGTATGAAGAGGTAAACTTTTTTTGGAAGGTGTCAAAGGCGTTACGCCCACAGTCCCTTCATTAAAAGCTTTCAGCTTCTTTTCATATTCAGATGAAAATTAAAGTTTGGCAGTTTCATGCTGGAAGAATCTCGACACTCAAAAAATGCAGAATTTAAGTGAATCTTAAAACTATTGGATGCTGCAAACAAGACCCACACAGTGGAGTCCATCAGTCCCAAATCAGCGCTTGGGCCATTACTTGTGAGATCGTCATATCTTGTGAGCTTGAAGCAGTATTAGTAGGTTCTGTTGCAGAGCACCATAACTGTAAAGAGTCTTACCAGTAAATCTGGATAACCAGCTTTAATCTACCATTCTTAGCCATCACCCTGGGCAACCAAACATCTGGCTGTGTCACATCAGCCTTATGTGTGTGTGAGACAGAGACAAACTAAAGCTTCAGAGTCCCTCATGTTGGGCTGTTACATCATCCAAGAAGGCCTTTCCTTGTTTCCAACCTTGGAATCCAGGCCTACCTTCAGCCCAAACTGGTCAAGCAACATATGAAAAAAAACACACAATTTCAGCATTTTCCTCAGCTTTTATTCACAGTTTCTAAATGAAAATTCCATATAGCAAATAAAACTGAACCTACTCATGTCTGCTCATGCTGTATGGATGTTCATGTGTTATAGATGTTAACGAGCACATATCAGCAAATGATGGTGAGCATTATAACACATTATAACACATTATGTGCTGCGAATATGAATTGTTAACGTGGCTTTCATAGAGCACGTCACAAGTCTTTCTGGACACATTGATTGTGCAATTAAAATAAAATGCTTTTGGGGGGAAAAAAAAGATCAGAAATGGCTTACAGAACTGAAAAGGTATGTACAATACAAACACGGCAGAGACAGGAGCTGGTGAATATAGGTAGGCTGGGGGTTAAACCGTAGCTCAAGGAAAGAGCATTCATTAAAACATGCAGACTGTTGTCAGCAAATGGGTCTGTCACAGCGAACTCGGTGAGTGAGCAATCAGGCAGCTGAGGGAACCTGCAGCAAAAAAACTATTAAAATTGGAGAAGATGGAATAGTTACTATTCTACTAGTCACTCATGCATTCTTCACACCAGTATGATTTTTTTTAAATAAAATTATCTCAGGCTGGTACAGCTATATTTGAGTTTTGCTGCTTAGTTTATTTAGATAAATAAATGTAATGAAACAGGTCACCGCTTGTGATTTCACAGACACTGACCCCTGAAATTGTGCCTTGAGATTAGTTTACATTAGAGCCGCTGGACTGGAATGCTTATTGGCGTGTGGGTTCGGTCCGTGCCTATTGGGACGCGGGTAAATTGGAGGAAGAAGTGACTGATTTAGAATGACTTCAAAAGGCTTTTGGTCATATTTTGTACTGCAGACACGTTGTCTCATCCTGTCAATAAGTTCTGCACTAAAGCTGATTTTTAATTGGACAGAAAACAGTACAGTAAAACTGGTGCCTATTGGACAGAACCCAATGTGGTAAAACTGTCTCATATTGGACACAACACAACTCACTGAAATTTCAGTGTAAGAATGTGAAATGGGTATATTTATGTGTTTAAACTAGCAGGCAGTTGGAGAAGACTGAAAGAAAACGTGACCATTTTATTTGTTCCTACTTAATGCCTTTTTTTAACTGCAGCTCCTACATTGCTTTCTTAGCAGTCATGTGAATTCTGTTAGATAATCTCATCCTTCCAGCATGTGTGAGGGTTGATGAGGGTCAGAGACTGGAATATACCTTGTGTTTATGGCGACCAGTCAAGGGTGCCTGACACAGCTGAAGCTGAAGGTCAGGAGTTCAAAGAGTGATGAAAGGGAATTATAGATTATCCTGTGATAAGGCAGGGATGCTGATTGTATCACATTTAAATAGTTTATTCTCCCTCTGAATTCCATTATCTCATCACAGACCCTGCCTGTGTAATCATGTAAGTGCCTGTGTGCCGAATGAGGAAATTAAATGTCTAGTTTTGTCCATTGGGGGGAGCAGAGGATGAGGGATGAGTGTGAAAGTGTCTGTAATGTCTGACTGCCTCTTTGAGAGCAGCAGTTTTGCTGGGTGTGGTAAGTATGCTTTCTGTGTTATCAGAACCCTGGTCCATGGTTTAAATGTTAGGTTTCCCTCAAACCAGGGCACCTGGCGCAGCAAACTGACAACAAACAGTATGTAGCAGAGGAAGAGGAGCCGAACACTGGAAGAGCAAGCTCTGTGGAGTAGAGACACCAGAGTGCATTGTGGGACAGGCCCAATCTTCCACCTGAGCTCACCACCATCACCCAAGAGCACTGTCAGAAACAGAAAGGCAAGCATGTCTAAGTGTGAATGACTGTCTGGAAGCATTTAAACAGCCAAAGAGGCCACAGGCTGGCAGTTTTTGCAATATTATAAAATGAATAAGAGTGTAAGGAAAGTAGGGAACAGTTGGACATGAACCTGGAGAGGTGGAGAGAAGGGGAATGTTAGTCAGTAGGAGCAGGACAGAGTACTGTGTGTAACTGAGAGAGAGGGTGGTGGGATGGTGCAGGTGCAAGGAGCAGAGGCAGCGAAGGTGAATGAGCTTAAATACTAAGAGTCAACCATTCAGAGTAATAGGGAGTGTAGTAGAGAAGTGAAGAAGAGAGTGCAGGCAGGATGGAGTGGGTGGAGAAGAGTGTCAGGAGTGATCTGTGATAGAAGGGTAGCTGCAAGAGTGAAAGGGAAGGTTTACAGGACGGTAGTGAGACCAGCTGTGTTGGGAGAGCCTGCTGCCAGCAAGACAGATAATCTGTCTTAGTGTAACTCAGCGTGCTGTGAGTGCCCGCGTAAACCGCCAGCAGGTCACGAGGGTAGAAGAAGCTGGGTCACTCTCATGAGAAGCTGTGTTACTCTCATCACTATGTTTTGGCACCTCTGTGTGTGCAAAAATAAAGATGTTATAACAGTCCATGAGCACTATGGTGAGCACAGCCCATAACAGTCCTAACAATGGGAGGATGACAGAAGATGTGATCTTTCACACTGGTCTTTCTTCCTTAGTATCTACTGGAGATCATTGCTCAGCTCTGGAGTGACTCATCAATACATTTGAGAAGTACAGGAGGAAAGTGTTAGTAGCCTGCCTCAACAGTGCAATATTAGCAAAATCTATGGAGACAGAAGAGCAAATGAGCCTAGGCAAGGTCTGCCAGAGTGTTCCTTTTGTGATTCAGGACAGGGTTATATGTGACAGGCCTTGGCAACAATGTTACTTTGTCTTTCTGATGAACATAATCTGAAATGCGTCTCAGTCTGCCTAATACGTGGTGACTAATTGGCGACTTTGATGTGGAATGTTGTTGTGAGCCATGGCCAGTGTCACCAGGGGCGTTCAGCTCAGCTCTGCAAGCAAGTCAAAGTCTCGTCCAAACATCTAGCAAACTGACCATGGCCGGTGAGCAAAAAAGCTAATCTTTTAGCCTGCTAGTCATTTTGAGTGTTAGTCTGGAGGTTTCACATTTGAAAAATATGTAGGCCTACCATGTTTTTGCTATTTGGTTTTCTGACTTTGTGTGGGTGTCTGTTAATCATTTTCCACTTGTTCAGCAGTGTTCAGTAGCCACCTGTCCCTTTGCAGTGAAAAGGTTTATAAGAAAAAGAGCTAAAAACTCATGGTATACTTGAATAAATGCTAGTTTATGTAGGAAACACATGCGCACACACACACACACACACACACACACACACACACACACACACACACACACACACACACACACACACACACACACCCACAAACACACACGAGCGTCACTAAACCAGTCTCATGTCTGTGTAGGATGGAGAAACCCCCGTGCACCACTCCTGTGTGTACCACAGTATAAATAATGCAAGGGTCGTGCTCGCTCTTATGACACTGGGACTTCGACTCTGTTGTCACCATGGTCACCAAGTGTGGAGAAAAAAGCTGAAAGGCTATTTTCCTGTTGTGAGCAATATGCAAAGCCTGATTGTCAGAATGACTCAGAACATCTATCTGCAGAGTGAACTAGCAGAAGACATGATGGAGTCACTTCATCAGTGTTCTTATTTATTTTTCCCTTGTGAAATTGGCCCATTAAGGAGGCCTGGTGCAACGTCGTGAATTTTAACAATCTTCACTTGCTGTGTCAGATATCACACTTACTAGTGTGTGAGGAAGAGGAGGATAATCATCTTTGTGTCAGGAAACACAATGACAAGGAGACCAATGGTGGCTTAAATTACTCTGTATCCCACCCAAAGGCAATTTTAGATACTGCTCCACAGGTGACTTCAGACTGTTGTGAAAATCCTATAATTACAATAATTTTTTTCTTTTATGAAATACTGATTTGCATTCATTTCATTTTGTATAACCTTTCTACTGTTTTGCTCTTTAATTTTTATCATTTTCAAGCAAAGCAAGGAACCTGTGATGAGCATTGGCCATGTTTGATTATTCTACGTGCTGTTCTTAAAGCAGCCATTAAGTTGACAGGGCAATTGCCACTACCAATTACCATTCCCAATTACCACTACCAAATATCACCCCCATTTACAATTACCAATACCAATTAGCACTACCATTTACAACTACCAAATATCACCCCCATTTACCACTACCAAATATAAAGGGATGCCTACTTGTTTTCAGTTAGAAAACTGCATTTTATTGAAAGTAATGTAAATTTAAAAAATGCTATTGTTATTATGCTTTAAAAAATACAAAAATGATGGCCTTAAAAAAGGTTAATTTATTTTTTTAACCTCACCGTGTCAATCTGTATTTATTATAACATATTCAGAAGGAAGATGGAAGTAGAGAAGAGATGAAGAAGAGATGGAACACTAATGTGCCATTGCTGTGGATGACATTAACTTGATGAGCTTATTGTAGGAGATTTAACATTAAACTGCCTGAGTGTGAAGTTTTAATTTTGTGACAAGTATTGCTAGAGATTACCGACATATAGCAAAAGACAACCAGAGATCAATGACTCAGTAAATGTCTGGACTTAAATCCTCTCAGTTTCTACTATATGAGGAAAATTTTCAGCTGCATTCGTAAGGTAAAAAATAATTAAAATGTTCCATTTATCTCTCCTTATTACAAATGATATTCCCTATGCTTTCTTTTGTAGAATCTTCAATATAAAGTCTGGCCTGTTTGTGCTTCTCAGATAACTCCTAGTACTCTAAATAAATATACATAAAAAGCAAAACTGATTAATTTGCAGTTGTATAAACCAATAACGGTATTTCCAGCCAAGTAATTACAGGTTAACAGTGCTGTCACTACATATGCAGTTCCAGGGAGCGTGTAGAAGGTCTAATAACAGAACGCACAAAGGGATGGATCAGGCCAGCACGTGCTCCTGCACAGCTGTCTACGTTTATTTGTACAATTTTGTTCTGTCACAGAAGTAGGGCCATTAAACGCACTCGATTTAGTTTGGATGGATTATGTATGGATGGATTATGTATGTTGATGGGATTCGCCACGTGGAGTTTTCACGTTTTCACTCAGGGCTGGTGACAGAGACGCACAGTGGCTGACAGCAAGGAAAGCTGATCTTAATCGGAGTCCTGACCGGACGGGGAGTGCAGTGCAGCCTCATTTTCATCTTTCGTCTACCTAACCCATCACAGGACCGTGCTGTCCCCCTGCGGACTCTGATAACTGACCTGGATGGGTGGCAGAGGCATCATGAGCTTGTAAACTCACTTAAATTGCCTGAGAGACCTTAATGTGTTATTTGACACTCCTATGGGAGACCTTCACCCCGCCTCATATGCTAACAGCTTTCCCTGGGGGAGATGCTGTCTGTTGCCTTAGCAATAAGGATTTATTCTGATAAACTTTTCCTATTACCTAAAGCACTGTGATTAGACAAGTACACAGCAACCAGCAGCAAAGTGCACACAGGAGGACTTTTTGTGCATTTCTAATCAAATTACACTGTGCCAGAACATTAATGTGATTTGCAGTTAATTAAAGTAATAACTGACAATCTCCACTTAGAGCTTTGAAAGAGTAATTGACAACCGGTAACATTTGCCACTGCTGTTCAACAAGAAGACAAACACTTATTTTGCCAATAAAACTCAACAGATCAAGTGAGTAATTACAACAACTTAATTGAAATCTAAAGGCAGTGAGATTTTCTTCTTTAAATATGAGAAGTAAGTTTTTGATGTCCTGACAAGATATTTGTCTTACCTGCCGGCAGTCTGAGCCGATATTAATGTCAATAAATGCACAGTTTACGAGGCTGGGAATAATTGGCATTTGAAGTAAATATAGTATTGTTATGAAAGCCACCAACTTCTAACAAGGTTAAGAAGGATCTGTATGAAAATATAAAAGAAAATGACAGTGTGCAGGGAATGTAAAATGGACTACAAAATTTAACCTCTTTTTTAGTCTCATTTTGGAATAAACAAGAGGTCTCGTTAAAAACTAACAGTTTCTCAATTTAAAAAACAAAACGAACCCACAAAAGTGTTCTTACACACATAATTAGATTGCGAAGAGCTATAATGTACTCAGTATTAGAGGTGGACAATAAAACAGCAGAGATTCCTCTGTGGATGTCAGTGTTTAGAGGACATGATAATCATAAAATTGGATGAAATACTATTATTATGACATGCTAAACATGTAGGTGCTCATTACACTGTCAGGTGCAAACTGCTCTGGTACAGAAGGTTAGTTCTGCTTCACAGTCAATTGTGTTTTCCTGAAGATCAAGTTGACTGAGCTCGACAGAAGATCGGGTTTCTTCTTAGATCTCTTCCTTTTTTCCACATGCACACATAAAGGCTGGGAACAGAGCAGTTTACAGAAGACAGCAAAAGTCAAATTCCATAACGAAGAATTCTGAAGTGGAAAAGTATGCAGCGGATTTGACTGAGATAGGAAGACCTCTTGATGACAGTCTGCTACTACACTTCTCTGAGCAGATTTGTTCTGTTATTTTGGCAGCTTTCTGGGCCACACTTCAGGAGATCAGCAAGTCAGATGCCTCAGCCATATATGCCTGGATTTTACTCTTTATTAGGGCTTTCTGCTTTGAATCACCCTGAGCTCTTTTTCAGTATTTATACTGACCTTGTCTTTTGAAACTGTTTGAAATTTACCTTTGACTGCAAAGAACCCCATCTGCCTTGTTTGTAATAGAAGCATGTTACAAGTGTCACAGTGTCATTTTTACTTCTGTTTCACAGTGTTACTTGGGTCAGTCAGTCATTTTTCACGTCCATATAAGAGTGGAGAAACTCCCACGTTTTCCTTTTTTTCAGAGCTGAGTGTCATATGCAAGATGTGGATTTGCTGAAGTGGATCACCATAGTGCCAGGTCATCAAAGCCAATTCAATCCCTGCCTCGTTATGCTGTTATAAACTTGCACACTAAGGAATCAGTGTATATATCAGAGTTTTACTGTTTAGCAATTAAAATGCAGGCATGTGATTAAAACTGACATTAAATTTGCAAAGATACATGCTTGGCAGTAAACCTCTGGGAGTAAACAAGACGTTGCTACAGTGCCAGCGATTAGCTGAATGTGAGTTTAAAGACAGTCTGCCGTCAGCCTCGACTCAGCGCCTCCCTGTGGAATACCACTCCACTTTACTTAGTGTCCTCTTCGTTCCTGGGATGGTCTGAACGTGTTTGACCGTGTCTTCCTCCTTGCTGTGTACCAAACCTCAGTTGCTATGGTGCCCAAAGCAGTCTCTCTGTTTGAGAATTCATCTCTATGCAGATTTCAATGCAGGAAGACCTATATGTAACCCAGACCTCATGAGGTCATTTGTTAGCAAACAGGACACCCCCCCCAAAACAGTGCCATCATGAGGGAGGGTCAGTCATTGCACCAGTATTTTTATAAAAGGAATTGTTTTAGTTTTGCGTGGATTTGTAGATATTTTAACAAGATTTACAGCATAACAGTCCATGTTGACCCTTTACCTCTGTCCTGCTTCAGAAGTCATTTTTAAATGCAGTGTCAGCAATTTACAAGATAAGCCTGACAGAAAGGCAGTACAAATGGACTGGATATCTCCATCAAACTGCCCATCCCTGTTATTGTGGGCCAGATATCTCCATCAAACTGCCCACCACTGTGATTGTCTTCTCAGTGGTACGCTGAATCATTCTTTGTCTTGTGCTCATAAATTTCTTTAACACTTGAGGTAAGGATTAAGGTATTTGTCAATTCCAAGAATGGACTGGCCTCTAAATTCTGCCCTGAACCTTCCAAAACGAAGCCAGTCATTATATATGTAGCCGTCTAGGCTCTATGGCCTTTGAGAGCCATCGGCCCTTTAAAACCATTGTTTCTCTAAAAACAGAAAAGAAACATATTTTGTATGGCCTCCGTTTGTCATAGCTGACAATGGTAATGCATTTAGGTTTATGGAAGTCTGTGGCACCTTGAGAATCACCTGGCCTGTTTTGGCAGATAAAACCCCTGTGGAGGCATTTTCACAATGGCTAAAGGTCACACTGTTGCTGGGTTTTGGCCACGTGGTCCCGTCGACAGCGCTGTGCTCCTCTATGCAGGAACTCCTCACATCCCAGCTAGATGCAGCAGACCCACCTCCCACATGTGAATCTGTCTCCAGTCACCCACCACCTGCTTGTTTCACACAGGCAGGCTGGGAGAGCCAGCCCTGACTCAGCAGCATGACTTCTGTTTGTGATAGAGCGAGGAAAATGGGCAGACGTGTCTTACGCTGCATAAGAAGCACATACGAATGTGGCTGAGATGCTTCTATCCAAGGCATGAAGGCCACATCTCAGATTTGTAGAGAAGGACAGATGGAACACCTCCCTTGTATTCCTCTCCCTACAGGTGCACCTGGGCAATACAGCACAAGGCACACTGAGAGAAAAGCGTGTGTAATCAGCACATTTCTGTCTTTCTTTCTCTTTTATTTATTCCATTGTGACTTGATTGTATGAAGCTGCAGTGATGTTTGAACCCGCACCAATCTCCAACACTCCCGCGCTCTCCCGTCTCATCTTTCACTCTCACCAAGGCCTGCTCAGCATGAATTAAATTCACACTTTTATTTTGCAGGTACGATTTTATCCCTACCTCTGACATCTTTCTGACTTTGGGCTGACAGACTTTTTACTTTAATAACACGTGTATTTCAACTCCCTAGACAAAGAGTACAGGGAAGCTGGTCTCCACTTTAAACCACAACACCGATGTGCGCAGCGTGCTGGGAAACATCCTCGCTGTCATGTATATGAATGAAGACAAATCAACACACAATGAACAGAATCTGAAACCAAAATTGTGCAAAACTGAAAATGACTTTGACTTTCTGCCCCTTCCTTCCTGTGGCGGGTCGAGCGGTATTGTGTTTGCCACATCGCGTGCTAAATTTACCTGTAAAAACACCTCAGATGCAGAATTGGAGTGACTCATGAGAAAACATGGCAGCTTCACCCATTGCTTTGTCTCATGATGTACTGTGGTAAATGCAGGACCCACTACTGAGGTAACAGAAGATAAAGGGTGAATGTTCTTGGAGCTTTAGCTGCACATCAATCCCCCTATGCCCACCTACACACAAACAGCACAGAGTGGGATCCATCTTACAACCTGTAACATGTCTCTACAATCCTACAATTGGCCTGGACCTCCGAATTTGTTGGATTAGTTTTAACTTCACCAAGAACTGCACCACGTTTGCTCAGTATATGCAAAGCATTTTGTTGCTCATGTGTTCGTGTGGACACCGTTTCTCAGCTAACTGACCTTTGTTCCACTTATTTGTTAGTTAAAACCTATTATGATTGAAATGTGATTACCATTGTTCTTGGCAAATAATAGCAGTTCTTAGAACCTAATTAGCATCACAGTTTACCAAGCAAACTGCCTGTATAAACGTAACACCAGTGGTTGGAAAGGTCAGAGTGGTCAGAGAGGTCACAGAGACCTCAAATCACAGTGAGTGGACTTTGAGTGACAGTTTATGTAATCGCATTTTCTGTTTCATAATTACAGAACATAAGTGCTTTTCGCTGGTAGAAGATGCAGTCAAAGAGTTGTTAAACATGGAGCTTACAAATGGAGTCCACTTCCTGTGCGATGCAGTGGCCTGGGCGATACCTCGTCTAGTCTGATTTACTTGTGAAAGCGTCTGCTTGGCAATGCATTTGTTCCTTTGCCATTATGTTTATGTCAGTAAAATAATTTTGCACACAACTGAATGTGTCTTTTTTTAACACTCACAACATTTCAAGTAAAACCTGAAGGGCAACATATAATTGTTATGCTTGTTTTAGTGATTATAACTTTCAGACAGCATTTTACATGAGTGTTGTTCCAGAAGATTCCGCAGACAAGATGGTATTGCTTCTTTAATTGGCAGTTGGGGAAATATTCAATTGTTTAGTCATTGTCAAGAGCTACAAATTAAATCCTGGGTGGCAGTTTTTGCTGAGAGGAACAGGGTGTTTATATAAGATAAAAGCAAACGAGTAAAGTGTTGGTGAGTACACTCCCTGCTCAGTCTCCAAGAGACGTGGCAGGGAAAACAGCACTAAACATGCAGGACTCCTTCCATCAGCACTTACACGGCGCACTCTCAATACATTATACAAATCGCTACTTCATTTATGTTTACTTAAAACAGAAATTAAGTGATCATCTTTTAAAATGTCCAGCTCTTTCTGTGAATTATCTCTCAATTTCTTATGTAATTCTTTAAGATGTAAAATGACTGTAGAGATTTTAGTTTTAGGGAGTAACTAATTTTCTAAATTTTGCTTACACTTGAAATAAATGTGGAGAAACTGCATTATCCTGCAATCCAAATAATTTTAAAAAATGCCAACCTTGTATCATTAAATGTTAATATTTCAATTTTGGTTTAATGTTGGCAAATTTCTCTTGGAATCATAACACCAGAAAAGAGAATTGCCTTCCATCCTTTTGTATTACATGGCTATAGTTATGCAGAATAAATGGTGATGATAAGAAGGACCCAGTTGTCCTATGTGTCAGAGTGGCGATTCCCTTGCATCAGTGCAGAGAACAACAGCTACAGAGGAGATGAGAGGTTGCCATGGGAACACCTCGCCCTGCACAATTCTTACAGTGTTCAGTCGAAGAGAAACAATAGTGAAAACAGCTGACTGAACAGGAAAAACACTGGGAGAACCACCTCTAAGGACAATAAACCTGCTAATGACTTAACCTCGCTGAACAAGCTGGAAGACCAGGTGTTTTAAAAGCTTTCTTACAGCTGATGTGTTTTAAAAGCTTTCTTACAGATGTGGTTCGGCCAGTGTGACTCACCTATGCTTTGGCAGCATGTTGTCCAAAGTATTATCTACCTTTCATCTCACTGTAAATCATGATCCTGGTAATCCTGATCACTGTGATTCTAACTGAATAAGAGGTAAATTAGAATATACATAATCAATCCCAGTTTCTCACATGGTTTTGAGATTTGTTTTTTATAAAAAACAGAAACTTAATTTAATTTATGGACAGCTCTGGCACTAGAGGTTTTCAAGACTGAGATTTATCAAAGCAGAAACGATCCAAATCCAAACCTGAGGAACGCTGGGGGTGGTCTCACGTAACAGCTAATCTGGTGTTTTGAGATATCAGCTCCACCAATGAGAATCCTTCATTGCCTTAAAGTAAATACCATACTTAAACAAAGTGTGATGTATTAATGCTGGATTACTTATTTATTTCAAGAGCAGCATGTGAGATGCAATGGTGCTCCAGAACTCCCTGGGTTTAGATCTGGTGCCAGCCTGGAGATACCAGCTCACCCCTCTGTGAGATGTCATGGTGCTCCAGAACTCCCTGGGTTTAGATCTGGTGCCAGCCTGGAGATACCAGCTCACCCCTCTGTGAGATGTCATGGTGCTCCAGAACTCCCTGGGTTTAGATCTGGTGCCAGCCTGGAGATACCAGCTCACCCCTCTCTAGATTCACTGCTAACACGTTGGGAGCAATGAGCCAATTTACACTGCTGTGTTCACAGTCTTGCAGCATGGTTGCATGCTGAGATCATCTGGGCACTAAGTGTCATATATTCATAATGTCACTGAGTAAAACAAGTCCACAATCAGCCGTCAGTTAAACACAAGGTCAAAAAATGCCCTTTAAGCCACTGTTTTGCAATTGGTCCTTTGCAGCACTTACTGATTGACTGCATTTATTAATAAGCATGTCTATGAAATGAACCAAAGATTTTTCTGTAACATTACCAGTTTAATTAAGCTTTTCATTTCGTTACATTCGGTGTATAAGCACCATCTGAAAATTATTCTGCACACTTTTTTCTTTGACCTGTCTAGGAGAAAACCGTTCTCAAAAATTTTTACACAAAACTGAATGTGTTTAGTCAATATACTGACATCAAAAAACATGTTTTTGTACTACACATAGCTGATTTGCCAATAACATAAAAATGTTGTTATAATGTTTTTTTTTTTTTTTTTTTTTTTTACTCAGAACACTGTCATAGCACCCCCCCCTTACGTTCCCAAGTGCCATTCACCTCGAAGCATCAGATCTGAGGAAACGCTGTGCACAAAACTACCAGCAGAGCAACCGCGTATCCAACACGGAAACCGTCCTTCTCTAGTGACAAAAATAAAACCCGCACTGATATGAAATATCAATTGTTTTCAAGTACTGCAAAAAAATTCTGCTGTTTTTTATTCAGTTTTCTCATAACCAATTAGTTTGGATAACAAATGTTTAAATTGTTCTCCAATTAATAAGTTCAGCTGGTGCGGAAAATGAAATCTATTTATCACTTTACCCAAGGCACATGCAAGCTGTGCTCATCCTCATTCAATAAAGACGTCTCTCACACACACACACGCACACACACACACACACACACACACACACGCACACATTCACACACGCGCACACGCAATATGAGTGTAAAGCGTTTTC
>JABJVR010005009.1:3195-14031 GCA_025773905.1 Chitala chitala | reverse complement strand
GTGTGTGTGTGTGTGTGTGTGTGTGTGTGTGTGTGTGTGTGTGTGTGTGTGTGTGTGTGTGTGTGTGTGAGACAGAGCTCAGGGAGGCATTATCAAGGGCTTCTGCCTTTAAACAAAGCAAAAGGCAGGCTGAAAAGCCACCAACAACAAAGGTGCCTGTAACTGCCAGCCGTGGATGGTCTCTGGTTTAAAGTAAAACTATATACAAGATATAACACCAAATACATATACTTAACATCCTGTCTGTTTTGATGTCAGGTCATAAACTAAAAACCTGATTGTGTGCAAGCAATTAATTTTCCACGGTAAAAAAATAAAAATAAAAAAATAAATGATATAGATATATATTAAACTGACTTGGTAGCTCAGTAGGTAGAACAGCAGGCTAGATGTGAAAATCTCCTGGTTTGAATCCCAGCCCAACCACCACCTGTGTCCTTGAACAAAACACTCAGCGCTAGTTCATTGTAACGTGTGCGAAATGTTGTAAGTCGGTTTGGATAAAATTGTCTGAATAAATGTAAGCAAAATGCACACCTGTTAACAGGCAACGTGAAAACGTTAGTAAATAAGGCCAGAAAGTAGAGCTTACATCACCCTGCCAAGAAGCTCTTCCACAGTCGTTTCATTTTAATAACTTTAAAATGTTGTTTCTGTCCGAATACAAAGGAAAGTTTAATAAATAACACAGTTTCAATGCGATAGGGCTCTACATTAAAGTTTTTCATGTTTATTCTTAGCGTTCATGCAAAACAAGTAAATGTCACAGTAAGACCACAACGTTGTGTGCATTCGTACACTGTAAACAAATTAAATGCGTTAAATTTAAACATCTCCGTTACAGGTAATTAAAAATCGCCAATTTCCAACGGTCTACATATGTATATTGTTTATGAAAACGGTTTCATTGTGACAGTAACAAGTTAAAATAAAACGAAGCATTGGTGAAGTTTTCGTTGCCCTATCTGTTAACAGATAAACAAAAACATGTGTGATTAATTAATACGCAGGCAAAATTACCGGTACTAATTGTTAGAACGTTAGTTAAAGATGTCTCCATCGTCTTCGTCCTCAGACAGGTGAGGAGAAGCTGGAAGTGGACTCGATCCCGCTCTGAAGTTGATAGATCCGTACAATTTTGCCGACTGCTTGGAATAGGCGAACGCCTTGCGCCTGTACATCTCCCCCTTCCACATGGAGATCATGAGCAGCGTGGACAGCACCACGCCGCCCAGCGTGAGGAGGCAGAGCCCCGCTATCACACACCTGTCCAAATGAGCCCCTATCCTGGCGCTCTCTTTCTCCAGACGCTCCATCTCCCTGGCAGACACGCCGTCAGGGTCCACGCTGACCTCGCGTGGAACCGTGTAGGAGATGACCACGAGCGACACGCCGGTCACCAGGAACGTGACGGCACTAATAAAGCCGTAATCCACTGATTTCTCCGAGGTTTCGGAGGCCAGCTCGTCGTCAGACAGCATTGACGGGTCCTGCGTGCCCTCTTGTCGGATTTCATTAGGACAGTTCTGGCACAGCGGTCCGCAGGTGCCCTTTCTGCACTCATCAGGCGCGGCCCGTTGAAGGTTGACATTTTCGTCCACGTAAGTAAAGGACGTCTCAAGTTCCTCATTGCAGCACACTTTTATCGTGTCATGTTCGCATGCACGTTGATCGTATTTGCAGATCGGTCCTTCCTCCTGGGGAGCCGTCCATGGTACTGGATTAAATTGTCTGCCGCAGTCGGGCGTCTTTTCGGCCGGGCAGCGCTGGTTCTCCTTGAAAACTGCCTTCCCACCTAAGCAGCTTGGCTTGGAAACGTCCTGCTGACTTAAAGCCCAGTCAGCGCTCGACAGAGGATCGGGTTGCCTGCAGGTTTTGTCTAAGTAAAGAAGCTCCAAAGCTGCCATTTGATTGTCGTACCTTTCCCTTCGTCTCAGGACATGTCCAGAAACCCTATTAACATATCATTAACACATTAACAAAGCGCAAAACACACACATAAACACAGAAATTATTAATTTTCTACCTTAACACTAAACACTTGTAATTTATTTATAAAAATACACTTTGAGGAACAACTCAAATCAAATACTTCTGCAAAACTGTATATAAAATAAAAAGACACGTCTTTTATTTCTATTTTTTCCTTTTATTACGAAAACAATACATACAAAATCCTGCTAAAACGCACTGACCCTCTTTAATATCTTCTTACATGTAATTGATTTAATGGCTCTGTTAAAAATGTGAATCAGTGTGTAGAAATAATATTCATCTGAACAGACAAGTTCCATATGGCACGAGGACAATTAAAGTGATTAATATTACTGGATAACAAAAAAGACAAAGTGAAATCATAAATAAATCACTGTGACAACCAACTACGATCCCACAAAGACTTATTCAACTTAAAACACGTGTAACATTGAAGTAAATCTCCCATAGTTTGTACCGATCATGCACACCTATACCCCGCAAAATTCTTTACACACGTATTCTTCCATATTCGGAACGAATGGTTAACTTTTGTCTCTTTTTTTTTTTTATTTTTTTATAACCTACCTTTTCGTTTAAATTAAACCCAAAAAAAATTTAAACCTTTTAAAAAAAAAAAAAAAAAAAAAAAAAACGTTTCTTACGTACCGTCTCCTTTTTCTTGAGATGCCAACATCTCCGGTTGTTCTCCGTACGGTAATTGTAGCCAAAGGTTTCCGTAGACCCTCCCACGCAGGATCGGGCTGCCTCCCAACCAGGCTCAAATGAGTTCTGCACTCTTGAGCAGATACAGAACACTTCAACTACGTGACTAATAACGAGGAACGGCTGAGGGAGGGCTGTAAAAGAATTATGGGAAACGTAGTGAATTTTATCGTTCGATCGTATCGTTAAAACTATTTCCTCGTTTATTTGGATTTTTAGACCGTGTATAATACGTGGGAACATTCGAATTGCATTTCGGTGGCGAGATTTGTGTTCTGTGCCACGCGAGCATCGCGAATGTAAACGGAGACCAAGTCCTTGTATAAATTGCCCGTCACCGCGAGACAGACGCGCTTAGAGAGCAAACATTTTTAAACGATTTCTATTTAAAACTTTACTTAATTTAACATCAATCTAGGCTCCCTTTTTTCTAATGCCGTGGACTGCATTTATTACTTTTCGCGAATAAGATGTGTTAACTTTCATTGCTGAGAATGAAATATTTTATGTATCAAATGGAGCAAATATTTTCAGACTATAGATCCACTACGAGACAGGATAAATGGTGCAGTCCTAGAAGAATAATCAAACCCCTGGTGTTTCACACAACTTGGAAACCGCAATGCCCCTGTGTGTGGTGGTTTTGATTTAAGGTAATCATGTGTTAATGCACGCCGCCACAGGTCATCAGTAGGCAGTGCTTCCTACCCCCTCCCAGCCCCCTACCCCTCGGAAAAAGATGCCAGCTGTCCTATAGCTGTCCATTGCAGTACTTATTAATGACACGAACAAATACCCAACCAACCAGGCATCAAACGTATCAGGCGGAGGAGTGACGAACCTCGGCACTCCTACCGCCGAGTGCCCCAGAACTGCTGACACATAAAAATAATGATCCCGTAGCTCCGCTGGTATCACTTTCATACTGCCGTTGCTCTGAAACAGGAGATGTGCAACCTACAGAGAAGTATAGTGTACTTTTTGCGTGTCTGCCGTGCGGCCACGCGTCGAAAAACAAGCTTACTGTTCACTTTCAGTAGCATCAAGAGAGGACGCACGTGACACGCAACTTCCAGGCACGTGCATGGAGGTATATCGTATTTTTCCTGTCCTCTCTCCTGTTTTGTATGGTACCTATCTGACTACCGCCGCCTTACCGTTGTGACAATTTTTTTAACAGAAGGTAATAAACATGAAGGGAGAAGTTTTAAAAATGATTGCTTTACTATATATTTCATGCCTTTTATTTCTGTTTTCATTGCATTACTAACTTAGTGACCACACATTTTGAACAGAAAAGAGTAAAGGTGTGCTTTTGAATATCAGGACTTTGATGAGTCTTATAACGGGCCGATGATTTTAGTTAGTTTTTTCATATTCTAAAACATCATTCTAAGCTCTATTGTTCTAACACATTTACATCGACATAGCAATGCAAATTTGCCCACTATGATACTGGATAAAGGCTATGGTTCAAAAGCGCACAAGTCATCATATATAAATATGTAAATCAGACAGGACCAGAATTAATACAATCAGCGTAGATCTACTTAAATATGATCCTTTTTACGGTGGTCTCTGAAAGCATACTACTTACACACACACACAAACACACGCACACACACACACACATATATATATATAGAGAGAGAGACAGAGAGAGAGAGCCTATGTGTGTTAAGTGACCGCGTTTTGCAGCAAAATGAGTCCTACAATAACAATGTACACTAGTATGCACAAGTATTCACCTCAGTTTGTTTTTATCCAGATACAAAGTTTTAAAGGCAGTTTAAGAAAAACTGTCTTAATATGCTAATTATGATGATTCTGTTGACTCTGTACGTGATGTGCGAGTTAATAACCTGTCGTTTGTGCCGATTGAATCGAGGTGAAACGAGAGGGTGGCTAAGAATAGTTTCAGAGCCCCAAGCAACCGCCACGCAAATGCAACGTTTGCTTAATCTTGCACATTTCCATAGCAATGTCATGCCGAACGCAGAAAGTAGTCAAACATCCCGAGGTACGCATTATCTTTTGCCTCAAGCCAATTATGCAAGTATATATTTAATTTAATATTGCAGGAATGTAACGTGTCAAAAACTTGCACATTGTAAACGCTTAAAGCCACTGAGGTCAAAACATTCTGTTGTTCATGTCAGTAGAAACTGGGATGACTTTACAGTAAACCAGACAACCGATCTTCAGCATCACGGGTCCAGCTGACTGCTTGTTTTCGTTCCCGTTTGCTCTGCTTTCGCCCGGTCTCGCGTTAAACTCGCACATATGCGCGCTCTTGGACACAAGAATAGTCGTGTACACATGCGTCAAAATATCAATACAGTACATGCTTAGAAAAATAGCAGAGTCACGTTGTGTTTGGTCCTGTTCCTTGGAAAAAATACTGATAGACGATTCATAGCATTTATTTTCATGCTTCAAAATGGTTATTTAATTTGCCCCATGTTATCTTAAATTGTCATCTTTATCTGTAAGTACCAAACAATAAACATCTACAAAAAACACAATCACGGGGCCTAATTCCGATTGGTCTGCAAGATATAGTTTTTTTTTTTCTCTGATTAGACAATGTACGGTGTCATTGTTTCATCACCATCAGCATTAATAATGGATTAACAGAACGCGCGCGCGCGCAAGCACGCACACAAAACACTACAAAATCGACTAAAATATGTAAATTTAAGCAAAGTTCACAAACTTTTATTCATTTTTTTATTAATATATTTTAATAATTAATTGAAATTAGGGAAGATGTGAAAGATTTAGATCTTTCACATCTTCCCTAATTTCAATTGAGTTAATTAACAACGGCACAAAAGTACAAATATAATTATATAGATTAAAACGTGTTTTACGAAACATGCACAATGAATTGAATTGCTATTTTAAAAGCCAACAAAAATGTAATACATGAGAGTAACTATTTATATATTATATATTTCAATCAGATCTAATTTATCGATTGCTGTAGTTAATTCTCCGCTGAATGTAAGTACCCCACTACAACAGTAAGTAAACTATACAGCTGCTGTTAAAAGAAACAAGAAATAAATACCAAAACAGCTAATACAGTGTATTCTGTATCAACGACTACGAGCATTCACTTACTTTTTTTAGTTTGAGGCACTGCAATATTTGCCTGACAATTTCAAATCACGCCCGGGGGCAGTCACACACCTCGCTGTCACCATAACACCGTATAAAACCTGTAATCGAGCTCCATCATTTTCAACCACAGAGTCTTCAGGGTTGATTACTAAACTTTATACATTCATAATGTGTCTTTTACGAAGGTCATCCAAATAAACTATACTACACAAAATGTAGAAAAAACTGGGACAGAGACATGAGCAGGTTTTTCCTACAGTCAGTAAGATTAACATCTGTGTTATTCGAGCAGCGCCCTCTGCAGATGTTTTATTATTTCCGTTTGTCGGAGATAAAGGACCGGTTCGGCAAATAAACAGGATTGCGCATGATCTCAAAAATTGTACGTGCCAGTAAAAATTAGGTATGAAATATGTTTAAATGTGTGTTTATTTGTGTATAACTAAAACGGCACATTTTTTTTTTGTTAAATTAACCCGCCGTTTCCCTCTAACAGGATATTTTGACGTATACAACCTTCAAGTGGAGCGCCTGTTCTCATGCACTCTTATCTGTAAGGTCTCTGTCACCTCGACCCTACTGCTGACTGAGGTGAGGGCAGCTCACACCAGTTTGTAGGTTATTTT
Organism: Chitala chitala; assembly: GCA_025773905.1. NCBI lineage: Eukaryota > Metazoa > Chordata > Actinopteri > Osteoglossiformes > Notopteridae > Chitala > Chitala chitala. Next base: position 7,579 of record JABJVR010005009.1, on the reverse strand, counting down.
TAGAGTTTTACTGTTAGTCTCTCGTTTTATGTACAGATACTTTCTTTGAACAGACCATATTGATATAACCGATGTTTAGTGACCTGTTTTTAAAAACCACTTGTCCTAAACTGGTAATATAACTTACTTGTACTGTAAGCAAGTACATTGTTTTGTAACGTTAAGGTTAGTACAGTTTTATTAGAAGCGTGTCAACACGTGGAGCTTGCTCTTATTTAACGGAAACATCTTTAAACCTGTTATTATTAGCATATTACATACACACAATAGTACGCACTCACAAATTGGAATTTGGGTTGGTCAATCAACCTAGTTGGTCAGTCTACTTAACTAGCAGGTCTTAGGACTACGGGAGGAAACCAGAGAACCATCAGGAAACCCCCACATGCAGTAGGAGGAAATACAAACTCCACACACAGAGTTCTTAGAGCAAGATGTAAACCCACAACACTGGAGGTATGAGGCAACAGTGCTATCCACTGAGCCAATAGGTTAATTTCACAGGCAACAATAAATAAATACAGTGTTATTAATTACACATGTACGTTGCATGACTATATGTATGTGTGGTGTGGTTTTTTGCACTGGCAGCATATACTTTATAGCCCAACTGTTACGTAACTTTGTTGCTTTTGTGGCTGTCATTATTTTCTCTTGCACCGGAATGATGCCTGCCGCACTGTCGTCTTATCGGCAGGAGACAATGGGGGAGATGTCTGGATGAGACTGACAGCACTGTCTCTAAAAAATGAGCATGCCAGCTAGGATCTGTCAAGAGCTTTCTCTCACATTTGCAAATGCTATAACTTTTTACATCTAGGAGTCCATTTTGGCTGTTATCTACTGTTATTGAATGTAATGGGTGGTGTTGTTCATTGGATCACATCTGTGCTCACAGGGCTGTTGAGCACCTATATGATCCATTGTGCTTTTAATGGACTTTTAAATCCAGGTGAAGAATGAGCGAGGTCAGGATCTATAGTAAAGAAGGTTAGGCATCAACACAAAATCAATTTCATGTGCAGCATGTGTTCTGTAAGACATTTTCAATCTGCCACGTACACCACTAATTCTCTAAAGTAGAATATACCACATACTTAATGATGTAAGAAAGTATGGCTGTGACGCCACATACTCAGGAAAGTATATCTCGGAATGTCCTGTGCCATTGTGTGGTTATATGATCATTCATTTTTATAAAACACATGTCCGTTTCAGGTTTTTGGTTGATCTAGAGCCAAATCTTCTAGGAAATTGAGAGAACTAGCCAATGTGCTTCTGCAATGGGTGATGTCCCATCACAGGACACAAGATCACGTGTGAATATTAGTCACAAGAACCCAAGTTAACAATTCACCCAAACCCCTCGCCTTTGAACGTATACTGGCAGTAAATTAGATTGCCAGTTCACTGGAATTATGTCTCTACACCTAAAAAAACCCTTGCACACACAGCATCCAGGCACACAAAACTGCTGCAGTGCTACCTGCTAGTCCAACAGAGCAGCAGCCAAAGAGTCAGTGAATTCTCAGCTATGCTGTTTATTCGGTGTAATAATTCCCTACACTTACACTCCAGAAACTCTGAGTACTCACATTGCTTATACACAGGGGCATGATTCCAAGGGCCTTGGCTAAGAGGGGCCCTCAGTAAAACAGAACGTAGAATAACGTCTTGACATAACATTCTATCTTCCATAGAGCCAAAACTCTCTAGTGGATTCCCTGCTTATACAGCACTGTTGACAACTAATTTTGCATTTCAGGCAGTGATCTACTGAGTATTATGTAATATTCAGCTCAGCTTTTCAGTGCACATGCAGCTCCTGTCCTGGTGTACTGCAACCTATCTGCAGGAATCGTATAGTGTCTAAATGCTTACAGGCTCTTTGTTCTGCACTCTTTAACAGATACATTCAGTTTTATTTGTTGTGGACAGGGTGCATGATGTCTACAGTCAATTCCAGTCAGCATCAGGGACAACTCCCCAAATTTCTTTGCAGGACATACACTCACACCCTAAGGGCAATTTAGAGTTCCACAGCCACCCCACCTGTCTGTGTGTAGATGGAAATCAGAGCACCCGGAGAACAGCCACACAAAGAATTCACACATACCATGAACCAGAATTGAACCCACAACCCTAAAGGTGCAAAGCAAGGGTGGCACACACTGTACTTCTACACCTCCTGTTATAAAGCAAATTTGCAATGGAAATCACACAACAGAACCAGGTGCTGAAAGGCACCAGATATGTTTTGCTCATAATGGCGATAAAGAATCAGATTTTCTTTTTATTGCGTCTATATAAGGCCTTGTATGAAGCTTTATTACATGGTTAATAAAAAGAAAAAAAAATCAATGTGATGATGCACACCTTAAGCTCAGAAGAAGAATGATGCCTTTGGGGTATATAAACAAATTATAAAAGTAACAGATCTTTCATTAGCAAAACGAAAGAATCTTAACCTCAGGCCTAGTGTGTGCTTCCTCACTGTTAAGCCAACAGACTTGAGCAACGCTGAATGTGGGCAAAAAAAGAAAAAAAAAGTTCAGCAAATTTTAAAGCCTTAAAGAGTAACATTGTGGCAGAGAATTTGCCCACAATATTACAGTCCATATCATTAAAGTTCATAACTTATGTGTGCGTGTTCTGCCATATTTGTCTTGATCGAGTGGTGTTGTAGCAAATGCCACAGCTGTACAGGCTTTATGATGCATGTTGGTGACAGCTACGTTTAGCACAGGAAAGTAATACAAAGAGGCAGTAAATCAAAAATGGTCTGGCCGTTACAGAAGAGCAGAATATCCAAGCGAGCTGCAGGAGCTCCCGAGCCATGACACTCCGCAGCCCTTGCCAAAATCAGCCCGCTTGCGTCTCTTCTCCTCAGGCGTGTTCCACCGTGTCGTCGATGTGTTTTGATTTACTGCGGTTGTGGGTGTAGCACTCTGATTCAATTACAGCCTAAGTTAGACATTTGTGTGGGCCTAGTTTTCACACCCCACTCCTGTCCACTTCTCATGCCTGCCTGCTTCTGTGAAAAAGCTGGCCACGTCGGCCCTGTCCCACCCACAGAGACAAATGACATCCATTTAAAATGCCTCTCTCGTATTTATTGTCTAATCCAAACAGTGAACGATTATTAAACATGAAAAAAAATGACCGATACTTTTAGATGCTTGACAAGCAGAAGTAAACTTAGAACTTGCCACTTGAAAATAGTCTGTATTAGCAGGGGTACACAGCAGGAGGCTCCTTCTGAGAGAAGTGAATTGCCTTTTTGTGATCGGTGCATTTGATGGGTTTGCATCTTTCTCATTTTCCTGTAGAGCCTTTCATGGCTCCATGGTGATTTCCCTAAGTGGTATACAGCAGTGTGAGTGGTGAGGGCTGCCTGGTAAGGACCGTCTCATTGTGGCTGCGAGGCTGTCATCTGTTATCATGTAGAACCTTATCTTATCTTTTGTTTCCCTTTGTCAAGCCCTTTGAGACAACTTGTTGTGAAAGGCACTATATCAAAATAAATTAAATTGGACTGAATTGAATAGGACCTTGATGTGCATTTAGCTCTCGGGCTGGAAGCTGGGATTCGACTGGGCTTACTGTAGCTGTGAACGGAAGCATTTCAAGCCATGAGATGGACAGACACAGAACTCAAGTGATTGTATTATCGTGTTTGTGAATATGTGTTTTACGGCAAGCGGGGGTAGAGGTAAGTCTGCACGTTGCCATCTCACAGAAGGGATCGTCCACTTGGTCTTCTGGGCGTTCACCTCGGTAACGGAGCAAGCGGTAATACGTCTGGCCACTTAAAACCAATCTGTGCTCACAGTTTGGCTGGTTTGCGCTTCCGCGTGCCGCTGTGCCTTTCAACAGCTCCCGCTGAGTGTGTGCGATGGTGAGAGTGTTGGTGCTGTGGGATCTACAAGCACTTACAAAGCTCTCTCACTGGCTCTGCTGGAAGATGCGGTCACTTGAGAATTTACTTAAAGTTTCAAATAGGTGAACTTTTTTAAAGGACTTTAAGCAACTGTCTCAGATTCAGCTTTCGACAGGGATTTGCTGCCAGCCATTTTGAAAACATATCTATAGTTACCCAAACATATCCATGGCCGGTTCACCTTACTTCATCTGGAAGTACAAACAGTGCTTTCAGAGTTGACTGAGAAGACATCTATAATTATCACTTTTTCTTAAAATTTGAGCAGCTGCTTAAGTTATCCCTGGTGAAAACTGTTTTTTTCATAATACATACATATTCCCCCTTTGTCCATGGGGGGGGGGGGGTTACTTAGTGAGTCACAAAGAAAAGGAAGTTAAACCGAGACCTGATTATAACCAAGGAGCGATTGTGGGAAAGAAAGGTGTGAAGACAGGTTTCATG
>JABJVR010005008.1:0-14031 GCA_025773905.1 Chitala chitala | reverse complement strand
ATTAGTGAAAAAATGTGCAATTTTCCTCAGCTCTGAATGAGTCACTACCTTTGGACTGTGTGGAATACAGTAACTCCGTCAGCTACAGTCTTCTGTTTTACCTGGTCTCACAAAAGTGTAAACTGAGCTTAAGAACCGTCTCCTTTATCTGCACTTTTGTGAAGCATATATGGGCTTCTAGATAACTAGCACCTTTATTTGACACTGACATGGACGTGCCAGCTTTGCAGACTGTGAATTTTGCTTCTCATGGACCCCACCAAGAAGAAACAGTGTCAACAAAACTAATACATTACATTACTAATACATAGGTTTTGTTAAAAGATCAACTGTTTACATATTAAAGGTCACTCACATAGTTGCATAATTTTAGAAACATTTAGTAATTATGGCACCTCCCACAAACAGTCATTGTCAACGTGCCTCCAATTACTTTAACCCCCCCCCGCAGGCCCAGTCATGACAGTCATATTTGTGTTGTCAACTTGATACACAGATTAATAAAACATTTCATTTTACAGTGCGGCTGATAAACGGCCATACGTTCTCAGTGTTATTTTCCCATTTTGGAACTGCAGGTCCCTCCTGCCATACTAAAGGTCAGCACTGATGATTTCACTCTTAGAATGACATGGGTCACAAATAGTATCCTTGGAAGAGTTGCAAGAACAACTATTAAACAAGAAGAATATAAAATCTCATGTCACATTAGCTGTAAAGCACCTTTATGACCCCCAAACCTTTAGTGGGAATACTCCGGGCTGATGAGTTAAGTCTCCCGATGTCTGCAAGGCAAGACGCAATCTTAGCAGAAATATGTGTGTCTGAGGGCGGGTAGGATAGCAACAGTTGGGTCATCAGCATAGCAATGGTAAGACAGGCCATGAGAGGTAAGAGAGATGTTTAGTTTGATGCAGTTTGTCAGTGTTAGAATCTAGTGGTGCCCTGATATAAGGTAAGTAAACTGGCAGTGTTGGTACTCCAGCCGAAATTGTCAGAAATGTGTCCTCCAAGGATTTATAACGGGACCACTTCTACAACTGCACCCCAGATGTGTAGTACTCACTACACACCCCTATAAATTACTGTATTGTCTTCATGCAAATTACAATGAACAGTACACTTGAACAAATAATCTTTCACAAAAAATTATAAAAGAACTAACAATAAAGATAATGAAAAACATTTAAACACAGATGATCACAGATCAATTTAAAACAAATAAGCAATTAGATAAACCCAAACAAAATGTGGAGACATTCAACAAGTGCTTATTGGTTATTTATTTGAAAATGTCAAAATTTTTCAGATTGGACATGGTTCAGAAAACAGTCGGGAGAATTCTTTATTTAGACATGAACTGGCTGCATTTAACTGAGTATCATTTGACCACTAGTTGCCACTGGATACATTGTTTCAATTGCTTTGGAAGCTCAGTAACGTTGGACTGATTTAATAGTTCCAATCTCTCAAAAGCCTCGTGGTGTCTTGGTTGACTGAGTAACTAATGAGGCAGGTACTTCTTCAAACAAAACTAGCTGGTGTTGGAGAAATGTTCCTAAAAAAAGGAAATGCAAATTTTAAAACTGCATTTTACATTTGTGTTTGATATATAAAAAGATTCAAAAATATTTATTCTGACAAATATGCAGAAAATAAAGGAAATCGGGAGGGGGGGGGGGTCAAATTATTTATTATACAACATTGGAGGAATGGTAGTGCAAAACACAAAAGCAAAGCCAAATTCTCTTACCAGGTTTAGATCCACTCAGTCATGTTGATGCCAAGCTCAGCTCGTGGTGCTGTCTTTAAATGTATGGTGCACCTTCTTGTGAAATTTTTCGAGTTTGGTGATAAGAAATTTTTTGTCTCCCCCCTCCTATGGATGGTGACAAGTAAAAATGCATCATAAATTTGCATAATATTACCTGTAGAGGAACATTCATTTATAATAGCAAATGCAACATGGAAAGTCAATGAATTCTTACATTTTTAATCTGCTCCTTTAAAAGAACAGTTATCTTCCTTTGTCCATCCACCACTTGGGTGTGAAAGTAAATTAAAAATCTGAACATACAAGAAAAAAAGACAATAAGTGAATGGTAACATATCGGTCCTTTCACAAGATGCCTTCACACCATTCAGCATTGATACATCAATGAATTTGAATTTTGATGTAAAAATTTGAGTTAACGTGCATGTAGTTGCATGGACACCAAAGAGGCAGCCGTACGCAGTGAAAAGAAACTCACATCAAGACTGGCACAAGAAGAAAGAGGAATATGGGGTCCTCCACTAGGTAAAAGTATATGAAGGAGAACCAGGTACTGTGCACATTTTCAACCCATTGTTTTCCAGACTGAGACATGGTAGCAAGGCCTCTGAACGGCCCACAGTGTGAGGAAGGTGTGAGCCTGGGGGATTCAAATGTACACAAACCCATATTCCAATACATGTCTATATACATAAAGACACGTCTACTAGAACCAACATACTGCATAAACACACACGCACAGAGATGTAACGACGTTAGCATTGTAAGATAAGTTTAAAAAGGCCAATTTAAAACAGATGTGGATTTTTAATATTAAAGTGTAGTTAACTGACTTCAGGGGAGTAATCATGTAGCAAACTAAACAAGAAGTACTGTACAAATTTAATTTAATAAATTTAAATGAATAATAGAATATTTCTGTTATGCTAAGAGGTTATTTAACATTGGTTCTGCAGAGGATTTAGACAAAAAAATCCATTGTGCAATTATGACTGAAACAACAAATGTAAATTTTTAAAAATTGCAATAAAAAAATTACAGAACATCCAACATGTCAGTAGGCACATCCACCACTCGTTTGAGTTGGCATGAAATCTTTGTGCCAATAGGTAGGAGTGTTTGCCTGAGTACAAAAGGCAGCAGCAGACTGACATCCATGTGCTGTAGGTGACACACGTGACAGCTCCCAGGAAGCAGGGGAAACACATCAGGGTAATGAACAGGCTGTTCATCTGCTCTGCCCTCCAACGCTTCCTGGAAACCTGGTAGTTCACCATTACACTGGTCTGAGTGAATGAGTGAGTGAGTGTGTGAGAGAAAGAGAGAGACACAGAGAGAGAGAGAGAGATTATTTTTATATTTATAAATTTCTATATTTATATAGAAATTATTTTTTAAATTATTAATTAAAGAAAATTATTTACGATAGACAAGACCCATTCTAAACCACATTACACAGGATGTTGAAGCTGTCCTAAATTCAGTATCTGCACAGTGAAATTGGCTGTTCTAATTGAATTAACTCCAAAAACACATTTTCCATCTGTTTTTACAAATACACATAATTTGCAAGGCACGTACACGATCTTATTTGTAGGCCATGTACATTTTTTATTATATACGTGCACACAGAGCTGAAAACCAGATACACTAATGGCATGTTAAGGATCGCTGCCTCCATCTGCTGGTGAGATTTATGTACTGCTCATTGCATATTAATGTTGGATAGTGTTGCTCCATCTGAAACAATACATTGGATAGTGTTCGTTAAATTTACATGTCTGTGTGGATGGTCTGTTGATATGCCAACTGTTATCTGATTAGTGATAATGATGTATTACAACCGTAATTTGTTAAAGGTTTTATCACAGATAGTGCTGTGGGTGGCCTCAAAATGCACAGCAGGAGGGCCATTGTACCTTCTTAACATAAAAAAGCAAAAACAGCCTGAAGATCTGCATGGCAGGAAGGAGTGGAGCAAACAGAAGACCGAACCTAGATAAAGGAAAAGTCTCAGTCATCTGAAATCTAAATACATTATCTTGTGACTAAGACACTACACACCAATAAAATAACTACTGTTTTTCCTTTATATGTTTGAATCAGTTGACAAACTTCTCGTGCATAAACAGTTGTTTGTTGAGGAAATGAAACTGTTAAACCCCTGTGAAAAAAGAATTACCAAACAAGTGTTTGCCCATAGATGAGCTCTAGCATGTTGCTTGCAATGTCAAACTCCAGTTTCTTCTTTATCTTCAGCACTTTCTGCAAGATGAGTCTGTGGACAAAGACATTCCTTATAAGTGCAATGAAAAATGTCTAGGGTTGTGGTTTCTAGTACCAGAACTGCTCCAATAAAACAGCCAACTGTGTAAATAAGTGCATTATGATTTTTATCAGTTTAAATTATATCATATTTACAAGGTGCGATGAATAAACCTCACCAATATACAGAAAAATGACCCTACCCATAATGATGCAAAATTAGGCTAGGTGTGTTTTCTTAGAGATAGCCAATAGGGAAGCCATAATGAAACCAAAAGAAAAGGCAGTAAATGTGTTTTCCATACCTGCCAATGAAGTTTCCAAAAATTGTTTCTAACAGCGTAAAAATGTAGTCTACCACAAGGAGGCGGTATAGCTCCTGACCAACAAAGCTCTCCCAGCACTGCAAAAAGACAAGAGTTATAGCATTTGTTTTTCTGTCTTTTTCATATTTCCTTTGTGCACACACACACCCTATACATATATATAAGTTTGCATTGCACATTATGCATTATTAAAATTATCAAAATATTATGAATAATTAAACCTAGTTGTCACATAATGTTCACACATTTAAGAGTGAACATCAGAAAATGAGCCATGCCTTTTTCAGCTGATGAGTAGATACACTTCTCCTGCTCTCATAGACTGACTTGTGAATCATTTGCTTGAATTAACAGTGAAGATGTTTGTATTTAGTTTATTGGACATATTTGCATGCTGTTACATGACAACAAATGCAGCGCTTAAGCATTTGAATCCAGCTCAGCTTCTGAGCTATTTATAACACTAGGCTCCAAAAAGTGTGCATGTCAAAAAGGATTTTTCTCATGCTAGTGGGCATTGAGTTGTAAGGTTAACACACGTTTGTTTACAATGGGTAATTGTTTGTATTAGAGTACATCTTTTTTGGAATGAATTAAGTATATTTTGATTAGAGACAATTTTTTTTTACAAAGTACATCTACAAGAGTAGATTTAGAGCAGAGAAAATCATGACAAATCTAGTTTCTAATGTAGGCCTTCAAAAAACATTGATTAAAAAATGATCTATTACGACAATGTACCGAGTGCTTATTTCAATGTTATACAGTATAACATATTTGTGAGGAAATAAACACAATGAAAATCTACTACATTAAATAATGTTTTTCACAATTTTCCAGGGTGGCCTGAAATTTCAGGTTATAATTAATTTAAAATAATTAATTTCACCCTGTACAGTGTTCAGAAATATTACGGCTGGTTTTTATGTTCCAGGCTTATGCTAAAATAGTTTGTTTTTCCACCAAAACAGGCAACATTCCACAAACCAGCTCCGAATACCCAAGAATACCCAAGTAAAATCAAGGTTACAAATTAGATGAGCTGATATGATGTTTTTAAATACATTTTGCTGAAGTATTTGATCATTGTTTTCTATTTTTGTAAAAATATCCCACAGTAATTTTGCAATTTCATTGTATTAAATTGTGTGAATTCTCTGGCACCCAACTCACTTCCATCAGTACCCGACTCACTTCCATCAGCTTATCACTGATTCCTGACTCACCTCCATCATCTTATCACTGATTCCTGACTCACCTCCATCCACTTATCACTGTAACCTGACTCAAATCCATCCACTTATCACTGGTACCTGACTCACCTCCATCACCTTATCACTGGTATCCAGCTCACCTCCATCCACTTATCACTGTTACCAGACTCACCTCCATCCACTTATCACTGGTACCTGACTCATCTCCATCATTTTATCACTGGTACTTGACTCACCTCCATCAGCTTATCATTGGTACTTGACTCAACCCCATCCACTTATCACTGTTACCAGACTCACCTCCATCCACTTATCACTGTTACCTGACTCACTTCCATCCACTTATCACTGTTACCTGACTCACTTCCATCCACTTATCACTGGTACCTGACTCACCTCCATTTGGTTATAAGGGACAATTCTTAGCCAGAAGTAGCACAGTGATCCCAGCATGGAGACTTTCAAAAAGAATACCCTGACAAAAAAAGTTGGTGTAAACTTGGTGGCCTGTTCAACTCCAATTTTTATATTTTAAAAAGTTATATGTGCTACAACATCTATATGAAGTGGCAACACATTAGTTACATTAGTATACTAGTATCAAGCTTTCAAGATGTTTCTTATTATTAGCTTTCAATATTTTGTTTAGAAACCTCAAATCATACAGAGATTTTTTCTTCTAGACCTCATATACCAACTCTGTATATGACCTAGATATAAATGAATATAACCAAAACATAAATCAAATTTTAAAATTTCATCTGTCCATTTTCCAACCACTTATCCTGTACAGGGTTGCAGGTAAATTTAAACATTATGTATAAGTTAAGACAGTTCAGAACATTTCTACATCTCACCTAAAGATGGCAATATAGGCAGACGTGCTGGTGGAGTCATACCTCTCCAGGTAAGACACCACTTTAAAGAAGACAGGCAGAAGCAGGTTGATGCTGGACACAGTTGTAGGCACGATCAGCAGATGGACCTCTTTGCCCGATGAGCTCTCAGACGTGGACCACTTCAGATTGTGTATATTTTTGTTTCAGACAAACAGGCCCATGTCCAACACATCAATAGATAAATGTACACGGGGTGTAGAATGTATTATGAGTAGCAGAAATTTGCTCCATGCATTTGCATGACAAACTGTAAATGTTATGTCTGAATAAAGTAGTGTAGCTAAAGTAGAACAGAATTAATAAAATACATCCATATAAACCAGGATAAGTTTTGGGGCCTCATATATCAACACTGTATATGAGAAAATTTGTGTGTAAAAAGAGTGGGCAACCATTTATGTGAACACTCATGGCTCCCAGTGTGCTGAAGGGACTTCCTGCTGGGTGACCACAGGACTGTGCTAGTCTCTACACTTATCTCCCTGAGCTGCTATAAATAAACGAACAAAATTAGCTACAAACAGCACATGTTACATTTGAAATATAACTTGTGTCACACATCAAAATAAAATGTTCTGTTATAAAAATCAATTTTATCTCATTATGAGGAACATGTAGAGAGATCTTCAGGGAGGGGTTTAAGCATATTCTAAAGATGCATTATTTGGGGGGGGGCAGTTAAACATCTGTCCAATTGAGCCCTTCTCCTTAAGTAGCTTTTGGGGACCACATTACTTACACACAGGGAAATTTTAATCTGTTACTGTATTAGAATTAAAAAGTAAGGTTTTTATTTCCCCATTCTGCACGTCTGCTTATACTCATCACTGCTGTTAGACAGGCCAGCTTGTCCTGCACTGTGAGTGTTACTATCGTCTCATCTTTAGCATGCAATGTCCAGTAGTGCTGTGTCACCACGGCAACGTGGGCGTCTACACAGAATAGCTGCCCTTCACTTTGTACTCAGTCTGCTGCACCCCTCTCCTCCGTGAATATACTCACTTCTTTGTGGAAACGTTTACACCGAGCCATATCTGAGTTACGCTTGTCACAGATCTCCACTCAAATCATGCTGCAATCCACTATCTGTCACTTACCCTAATGTCACTTGTCAGTTTTTCTCCTCTTTGCCGTAGCTTCAGATAAAAGGGCCAGACAAATATTTTGTTTAATTTCTATTTCTGAGATGAGCACTTTTTCCCCTCTACCATGTTTCCATGAACGTGCCTATATTGAATAAGTGTTTTAATAACTATACACAGTTCTTTGGGGATGTTTACACAAATTGTCAAATGTGCATGACCAGAGAGGGCAAAGACAATTTATCAGATTTCCTTAGGCATGAGAACACTAAATTTCATGTGTGATGCAAAAATGACCACCCTTTCTATGCAATGTTGATAAGTGAGGGCCCTCAAACTAACAACAATAACAATAACATCACCAATGTTATGTGGTAGAGATAATATTTCGACAGTAATTCTGGTATAAAACCTATAAAAGTTATTATAGTACAACAATGGCTGTGCTACACAAGGCCTGGTGCAATAATACTATATTTAATGATACAGCTTAACCTATAGAGTTGCTTCTATTTCGTGTTATAATGATTGACAGTTATATAATACACTGCTCGTGTAAGTGGTGGGCACCTTAGACACAAATTGTGACAGGTAGAAGACACAGGCAGAGCAGGCCAGTGTGCTGCCCACGCACACGGCCCACGCCACGAGGCGCAGCACCAAACGACCCGCCCGGCCTATCTTCCTCCCCCAGATCGGCTCCGTCTTTCCGGAAGGTTCGTCCAGCAGCAGCTCCTGCAGAGAGTTTAATTGTAATTAACACTGGATTGTATTAATTACAGTGCAAGTCAAATACAGTGGTGTCCACCTGAGCGGATGCATCATAAGTGAATTATTTGCTAATGTGGACGCTGTGTCTGTTGTTCTCTTTTTCCACCATCGTCTTTAATGGAATGCAAGTTTGGACATAAAAGGTAACGAGCTATCCACGCAATGTGGAAGAGCCTCTGTTAACGTGGTTCAGTCAAGTACCTTTGTGTTTGTTATGCACGTCTGTTGCATTGGGTATTTTCTAAATTCTGTTTGATCTATGAGTATATGCTATATTCATTTCAAATTAGTATATTAGGTAACCAAACCCTTATTTCATTTTAATTTATAAGAAATAAGATTTTTTCAGTGATATGTCAAACAGTATCAGCTATATAAAATAATGAAGTAAAAGGTAATAAGGGTCTAAACAGCCCCAGAGTTTAAACAATAGACAGACCATAGAAACAGATGAGACTGATTCCCCAAAGACAGGAAACTGGAAGTGATGTCATCAGTGTGAGCCACAGCCTCGTTGACCTGATGTGTACTGTATGTGTCATCTGTACAGGTGTCTGCAAGCGAGGCCTTGCCCTTCACCTTGAGCTGCAGGAAGGTGTTCTCTGATTGCAACTTCACAGATGTCATCTTGGTGACCTTGAAGTCCAAGGAGCTAAAGAGCTGAGCAGCCACATTACTGCGGTGTTTGAGTATGTTGAAGCTCCCCCTGAACAATTTGTACAATCTGTAAGAAAATCACGGGTCACATTTACAGCATAAATGACTGGCACTCAAAAAAATACTACACATGGGGGAGCGGCACTACTCACCTGCAGACCAGAAAAATGCAGGTGACAAGAAAAGTTACGCCGATAGTTATGAAGTAGACCAGGGGGAAGTGGTAGGAGATGGTCTCTGAGTTGCACTGTGTGGAGTGACATCTGTGGTTCACTGTAGAATTGGTGTAGTAGCCATAAAACATCGGTGAGTCAGAAAAGGAACCCTGATGAGGAAAGGACAAAGAGCAGGAAAACGGTCAGTACAAGGGCAAAACTGGAGCAGCCCCATGGGGAAAACGTCCAAGGTTCTCAAGAATGTTCAGTAGCATTTACTCACTTCTTAGCATTTTATATAGAAATTTGCACCAGCACGAACCATAACAATGATAATTCACAGGTTACTGATACTTGCTTTTCTTACTTTCAGAACTACTCAAATGTATTTTAAACCAAGGTTTTTTATCATCCTGTGAGAGGATGTGACAACAATGAATAACATAACATCACTGTAACATCACTGTAACATCACTGTACTTTATATACTGACAATAACGACTCTTTCCAGGGTGAAAAAACGTTCTGTGTGTCTGAATGCCTGTGTGAGGGCTGTGGCTGTATGCTCTCTTATATTGGGCTTACCTCTGTTTGTACTTTTTCATCTTACAATGAACTGTTATCACAAAACATATTATATTATTATTATTATTATTATTATATTGTTGAAGTATATTCAAGAAAATTGCTTTTAAAAACAAATGAGAAATCTTTGTTGACTGACTTACCACTAATTAATTTTCAGGGTTGGTAGTTTACACTCTAAGATTGTATTGTTTTGTGTGTGTGTGTGTGTGTGTGTGTGTGTGTGCGTGCGTGTGTGCGTGCGTGCGTGTGTGTGTAAGGTATGCAGGTACGGGTATGTTAATGTGACCATGCATATACATAAGAGAAAATGTGTGCATATACAGGGTACAAAGAGACAGCTTGATACAAAGGAAATAATTGTACTGCTTACTGCTCCAGTGAGCAAGTCCAGGCCTGTGAACTTGGAGCCATTGTAAATGGACTGTGAAGTCAAAAATGCGTGAGATGCAGCCAGGGAAACACTGGTGATGAGAAGAAGGATGACATTAAAGAGCAGGAGGCTCTTGAGGAAGGTAAAGTAGGAAAGCACGCCTGTGCCAAAATGGTTTCCCATGCGTTTGAGAGCCTCCTGCCACAGTTGCATGGACTGCAGAAATGACAGACACCTGAACGAGGATTCCTGTAGGATCTGCAGAGATCAAAGGTCACATGACATCTACTTAAAGCTAGTAAGTATATTGTGACATAAAGCATTCTCATTATACTGAAAACTGTTGGCCTCACTTATATACTGCATGCTGCATGCGAAACATAAATTAGGTATTTTGGTCAAAATCAAAAGGACTTGCAAACTTGATAAAAAAGAATAAAAATTGTAATGCTTACAACAATTACTTGAGACTGTGAAGGTGCCTCATCTGTGGAAATGGACAGAGTCTGTTTCAGATGGCCAGCCAGTCTCCTTTTAAGAAAATTAAATGATAGTCACCACACTCCATTAGCCAAAAAGACTGAAATAATAGAATACCTTAATTGAATGAGTGTTTTGACCCGTTTTGTTGTCTTATGTGGCTTAAATGGCACTCGGCAGAATAGATGAGGATAAGGCACAAGAGACAGAGCGACCTCAAACCTGAGTTCACGCTTTTTGGCCACACTCAAAGGCACTGTTCGCAGCACGCGCAGAAGTTCGCCAGATGAAAAAGCCTGGAGGTCTGTCACCAACTGCTCTGCAAATGGCACATACTGCTCACAGGGATAACAGTAAAAGTGAATCCCTTGAAGTGCTGGACAACTGTCAGCTGAGTTTCTCTTTATAATTCTACTTTCAGCCTTACAAGTCTGAGTTTAATACACACATGATCCAGAGAGGTGGAATGGGTGGGAGGGAAGGTGTGGGATATTTACCATCTTGGGGAAAGTCTGACTCAGCACATGCACTGGACTGTAAAGGTCTGGAAAGCTTCCTGGCCGGGCGCTGGCGACGGTGGTAAAGTTGTACGCTCTGGCTAATGTGTGCTGACACGATGGCCCCTTGGCTGTAACCTTGAGCAGTACGGTAAAGTGAGAGAGGCATCAGGAATTGGGGCTTGAGTTGGTGAAGGAGAGAAAGAGGGCCAGTGATAAAGACAGTTGGGAAAGATCTGGAGAACAAGTGAGAAAAAAGCCAGAAACAGCTGAAATGGAGTCAGAAAGATCTGTAAAAGACCAGGGGCCTTTTTGATGCAAAAATTTTACATGTGTAACCGGGGGGTGACCCAAGCTTAAACCTTAAACCTTTCAGCCTGCACAGAGTTCTAGACAAGAGTATTAGCCTGCTGTGGCGTCTGATAAATGTAAAATGTATCAAGACTTCATGGAGAGAGCCATGTGTGTCCTACTCACTGATGGTTCTGCTGGGCATCTGGGACAGCACTTCCATTGTGCCGGTAGAATAATAATCATCGCTCTTGGGGTTGATCAAGGAAGCGCTATCACTGCCCTGCCTTTCACTGCATCCTGGTTCTTCTGAGGGCTGGATGCTAAGGTCAGCCTGATTACCTTCTAAAGAGGAACAGTAATTCAATCATACATATATGGTATTTGTCACAGGCCATAATTAGCGTAGGCCATTAGCTGTTAAAATGAACCAAATAGCAATATAACAGAAAACCAGAGTTTTTGCTAAACTATCCACTGAAACCTGGTGGCAGAAGGTCACGTACCCTCTTCTTGGGAAAGAAGTTCCATCTGGAGTGCCTCTTCTGCCTCGAAGAGGGCCTCCTCTGGTGCCTCCAACATTGATAATGACAGGTCGTGCACCACAGCTTCATCCATAGGACCTCTGTCAATTTGGGAAATACATTATAATGGCACTGTAACCAAAGCCATTCTAGCAGAAGTTTTGAAAGAAACCTAAAGTTACTGATATTAAAAAAGGGCCAGAAAAGACTCAGTGGGCTGTTCTGAGAATGTGACATGGACTTTGAAGAAGAAAAAAAAAACTTTACAGTATCCATGGGGCTGCTAATGGAGTCATTTACAGGCAAGACATAAGTGCAAAAGTACTTGTGAAAGAAATAATAAAGCATGTATAATTCCCTGCTATGAGGTATAGGTTCCCTGCTGGCTATCAGGTATAATTTCCCTGCTATCAGGTATAGTTTCCTTGCTATGAGGCTATGAACACTCATTTTGGGCATCATTTGCTTGATCAAAAACTTTAAACTTTTTTAACACAGACTGTGCTTACACTGGGTCACTCACTCCAAACAATTTACATTCACATTATAGATGTGATGAAAGTCTAAAACAATCTTCGATGGAACATTTCCAATTGTAATTCCACTGAATTTGCACTTTCTGTTAAAAATATATTACCTCAACTGATCACGGAGTGATGGTAAAACACAACTGTGATGTAAGCACACCAACAAAAGTGAATCACAGGCTGTGATCTGTTCCAGTAGTGAAAGGTGAAACACAAACATCAGTTGGCAAATGAATACATCAAAGAAAATACATGTAGTTTCAAAAGCTGTCTGATTATATTTTGAAATATCAAAATTTGGACACGGCAAATGGTAAATAGACATTCACATTAACTATACAACAACACTGTAATGTAATGTAATACTATACAGTGGAGATCAAAATTAGAGAACAACATACAATTTCCTAAATTTCAAGGTCACTGCTTAGTCCTATTTGAAATTATGTAAACAGAAGTAAAAGAGCATTTTTAAAGCACATTTCACGAGTTACGTATATTTTGAAGCACAGAATACAAAACTTCAATGAGATTTGAAAAACAACACTGATCAAAATTAGAGAACACTTTCAGTTACCTCCCAGTTATTGGTGTTAATCTGGCACCTGGTGCTAATTTCTTTAATTATCTGACAAACCCTGTTTAACTGGCAGCCTAGTTTTCCAGGGATGCCCCTTTCAGCCATAGCAAGAGAAGTTGGTCGTTTCAAATCTGTGATTTCTAGAATATTGTATCTTTAAAACGTCACAAACTCATTCGAATCCCCCAAGAAAACTGGTCGTCCACAAAAGGCAAATGCAAGAGAGGACAGGAAATACGGAGAATCTCAATGGGCAATTGGTTCAACACTGCAGCTGGGGCTGCTTGGCAGTTCAGCGCTGAACAGAGTAAAGAGAATTTGGACTGAAAGCCCACTCTACAGTGACCAAACCTGTCATTAGCAGAAAGAGTCAAAAGGCTAGACTAACCTTTGCTGTGGAGCGTGTTGTGTGAACAGAGGAGAACTGGTCTGAAGTTCACTTTTTTTTTTTACTTGGTAGCAAGACACTTCCCAGTTTATCATATTTCTGAGAACAACCTCAAAATAGTACCTGGTAGTGATTCGCAGGTCAATCCGAAACAGGTTGTAAAGGGTTCGAGTTGATTGAATAGAGCTTTGAGTTTAGGTCCGATGGGTCTGAAACAACATTTTACGATCATGGCCATCCCTGTTTTTTTGGGACCCCAAACAATGTTATATTTTGAGAAGCATCCAATTGGCCTTTATTACATTAAGAATGATAACAATTGCATCTATATCAATAATAATGCATTTATGTGTAAAAACAAACATTTTTAACTATCATCATTTTGCTTTTAGTGAAAACAACAAAATATAATATGCATGTAAATTTGATCACCTTTTGTAAGTAGTTTTTGAATCTACTGCTAAGTCCCAACAATAGTTACTCCTGAAGAATTTAACATCTTTAACCTAAAAACATCAGTTTAAACTCAGGTGATTTTTGCTCACAGACATATAATATATACATATTATATATGAGCCAATGCTCATAACACAGTTATAACACAGTATATATGAGCCAATGCTCATAACACAGTTATAACACA
>JABJVR010005007.1:0-14032 GCA_025773905.1 Chitala chitala | reverse complement strand
GTTGATTGGTGTGTCCAAATTGCCTGTTGTGTGTGTGCCCTGTGGTGGGTTGGTGCCCTGCCCTGGGTGTCCCCTGCCCTGTGCTTTGGGATGGGCTCCAGGTTTCCCCGCGACCCTCACCAGGAATAAGCGGTAATGGATGGATGGTCTATTGTGATGTAAGCCAACTTTAAGTGACCTCTTTTCTATGTGTTTTTTAATGAACAAGTGATTCACCAAATGCTTTCTTCTGATTTTTTACAGTAGTTTCACTACACCATTGGAATGATTCCTCTCAGCTTTTTCAGTCAGGTATATGCGCCACAACACTGACAAATCAATCATTGTCAATCAAGTGTCTTCTATACCACTGACACCTCCAACCAGCGTCAATCAAGTGTCTTCTATACCACTGACACCACTAACCAGTGTCACTCCAGTGTCTGCTCTAGCATTGGCACCTCCCATCAGTGTCACTCCAGTGTCTGCTCTAGCATTGGCACCTCCCATCAGTGTCAGTCAAGTGTCTGCTATAGAACTGCCACATTGTACATTTGACCATTCAGATCTCTTTGCTACACCTGTGACCATTCTACCCATGCCCATTAGGTCTTCATGCTGTACCACTGGCTCTTCTCACTTACGTCTTTCAGGCCTGCTTGATATTTGACTCACATGATAAACATCCATGTCAGTCTTGTAAATTTTTTGTGCTAAATCCTCATACTCAGATCAGCATAGTCATTTTACAAATATATAAATAAAATATACAAATATTTCAGATCCCACCCATCTCTGTCAGTTCCCTGAACTATATGTTCAGTTTATAGCCTTTCTAATACACAGTACAGTTTTAGGTCCAGCTTATCACCTGTGTAAATATAGTTAGCAATATTAATTTACTTGGTTTTAGTCACTTTGTTTTCAATTGGTTGGAAATTAGTACAAGATGAAGATCAGTTTTATCAACACCAGTCCAGAGATAAGTATCCTGTAATTACAGTTTAATTTCAACATGGCTTGTTGTTGTTTATAATTTGTTTGAACATATTGTTAAGTATGATATATCTGAATATGTTGCAATAAGTTACCTGAAGCAACATAAACCTTAAGAGTACAATAATTTAGCCATTTTTTACATCATAAAAAATACAATAGCAACCAAAGAATAAAAAGTATAATTGATGAGTGAATGCAATGCTGTTGCTGAGGCTAATAGTGAGAGGAATTATTCATCAGCATTAACAGCATAAAGCAAATGGGGTTTGCCATTATTTCATTTCTCAGTTAAACTGCTGAAGACAAGTAGGCTTTGTGATAATAAATGCCCAAAGTGTGCCTCTGAATGACTGAGCATTAGAGGAAATTACAGAGCTCAGTCCGTCACTGTTCTGGCTTTGGAATGTCACAAGGATTGACATTTTCCACAAAAGCTCTGCATTTGTCCAAAACTTTTTTTTTTCTTCTTCTTTTCTGGAGGATCACGATAACCTGAATCATATGCGCTTCTGCGTTGCTTTTGGTTTTTGTCATTGTGCCAAGTAAATAAATAAATAAGTACTGGGTATTTTTACACCCTAGACAGCTACTAGTTTTGTTGTAAAGCTGGAATCATAATTTGCAGTGACTTTAAAAAATAAGCAAAAAAGCTGACTTTTAAGGTTTGGCCTCCATTGTGACCTTTGTAAGAGTATAAGATGTATATGCTTGAAGATTTATATTATTCATTATTTTGTACCTTTATGTAAAGTGTACATGAGGTGTACAGATCAATTTTGTAGACCAGTATTGAGAAAAACAGCCTGCATGTATATGTGCAAACAGGAAACAACACAGTATTGGCTTCAGCATCAAAACACTTTCAATGCACATCCACATCTGGATTCTCAAGAGGTCTGATGGGCTACCGTCTAACAGCCAGAAAGTACACAATATCAGCAGATTCTTTAAACAGTACTTTTATGGAGGTAAAATGAGGCCATACTTAATGTTTTATGAGTACAACATTCCAACCTCTTTTCCGACAGAAAAAAAAGTTCTCTTCAGAGCCAAGGTAAAAAGCAAAGACAGTGAGTAGCATCACAGTGCTTATAGGCAGCATGTGTGTGTGTGTGTGTGTGTGTCTGTGTTTCTCCTTCTTCTTTGACCAGCTCCTTTTCCATATGTCTGAGTAATAACTGAGCGGTTCGTGTGTGGAGAGTGAATGCACATGCTTAACACAGTCTGGGCAGCAGGAAGCTGCTTCCTGCAGGTGGTACCACTAACACTTAGCAGACATGGCCTCGTCAGGCATACAGCGTGTGTGAGGTACTGACACAGCACACCGGGGCTGTATCACTAACTAAACCCCATACTAACCACCAGGTTCTTACAGTAGTCTCTTGTCTAATTTAAACAAAAAATATACTAAACAAAGAAAAAATATTTTTGTTCAGCCTTCCAGCCTCTAAAGACATTTTCGTTGGGAGGGTCACATGCCTTCTCATCTCTAATCTTCTCATCCATCTCTTTGTCTTCATCCTCCCCTTCTGCCCCCTTCTTTGACTCTTTTCCTCCTCATCCTCCCTGTAGGGGATGAGTGATTTCATACAATGTACAACAGTGAGGTTGTGGGTGACATAGGATTCGTAATTTGGATTAACTCTTAGGCAGCACAGGGATGGGGGGCATACGTGAAGAAGGAGGACAAGGCTAAAGACTTGCCATCTGAATAGAAGACCTGTACACAGAGTCCTCAGCCTCCAGCGTTACACAGGCCATCAACTGCCATCTATTTTCAAATGACAATTTCAAATAAAATGACTGGGTACACTGATACCTGCATTAAAACCACATTTTGTTTCAGTCACTTCTATCACATTTTACAGAAGCTCTTCATTGAAATGGGGGTCCCGGTGACTGCAGAGCCCAAGCCAGAAGACCAAATGTACATGGATGAGTGCAGCCTAAACAGTTTTGTTATTCCTGCTAAAGACTACAGATTCGGGAGCAATCCTGCAACTGCCACAGGCTGGTTAAAATGCTAATCTCTGACTGCATCCAAACAAGGATATGAAGGGTGTCAGTATGTAACAATGCTAGCAAATACTGAGCAAATAAGAGCAAGAGGCACAAACAAGATTATCTGAAGACTTAATGCAGCTGGAAGAAGCTCCAGAAAAAGCTGCATTAGCTCACAGCAATGAGTTTCCAAATGTAGGGGCTTTTCTGCAAAAGCAGCTCTTTCCCTGAAGGCAAGGTGGTCCCTGTGTCAGCAACTGGTTTTCACAGCTCATGCAGAAGAGGATAAAAGAGACTCACACAAACATCATCAACATCTTCCCATCGTTACCCGGTCAGTGCCATACTTTCCTCTCCATGGCAACGGTGGCACATCACCCGCAGAGTAATAGGCCTTTAATTAGCAAAGTGGCTTTCACAGACTATATCTTCTGATCTTGTTTTAAATCCCACTTAATTCCATTTGAAATACTCAACATTTGCTCAATGCTTTTGTTTTAAAGTTTGTTATGTATTGAGCTCTGGTAAAAAGTGTTCTAGCGAACAGTGAACATAATTCCATGTGTGCTGCAGATCTGAAATCTAAACTTCTTACTGCATTTACAGTGCTCAGAAAGGCCACACTGATCACTTCCTCATACTACTCATCACCTGAGACTTACCACAGTCCACACACTGACAACAGCTATGCTCCATAACACCGGTCCAAGTTTGAGCTCAGGTGCAGAGAGTGAACGTCTTAAAGCAGAACTTTTGCAAATAAAGACTGGTGTTCTTCTGTGAGAACATTCATTTACAAAGACTCTTTCTCACCTCATTTGTTGCAATGCTAGCTTTAGATCCTCCCTGCTGTTGGAGACAAAATCAGAGCATCACATGACAGCCCGTGCTTGACAATTTCATCACACATTTACTGTCCTGTCTTTTTCGATTGTGTTGCTTGACTGATCACGCTAACCGGCACTGCCGTCTCTCTCTGCGAGACAGAGCCGTAATTGCATTCCAAAGTGGCACAAAGTTGAACCCTTAAAAAAAAAAATCAATAAAAAAATGAAAAAAAAGGCATTTTGTTCTTGAAGCCTATTTGTGAATGAGACGTTCCACACAAAGCCCCGTGTGGTATTGGTTTAGATAGCAGCGCCTCTGTTTGCTACATGGGGAAATGAGCTCTTTGATGTTTTCCCAAATGAAGTCCCAAGCCCCTTTTACAATGCTGCTTACCTGGTTTAAAATAAAAATTAGCCACTAAATGCCAGCCAGAAGCATTAAAATCATGAAGCTGAAGGAGCACATGGTAGGAACTTTTATGTTACCAGGGATGTCATAGACAGAAACTTGCATGGGTGCAGTGCTCCTCCCCCCCGTGAACCTCTCCTTCCTCCTGAACGCCCTGCCACCACCTCACAGGCATGAAAGGGATGAAAAAGCTGCATGTTCCGACACATAGGTTAGCATGTAGCCCAGTTGTCCTGGGGAGTGCCAAAGCAGTGCCCTCTGAGCATTCGTTACTAGTTTCTGTGTGCTAAAATAGGTCCCCCAGCGGGGCATATGTGGGGCACGCATCTGTGCCCCACACTTTTTCTGCTAGACTGGTTGTTTTTTTTTACATCTAACTTTAAAGAAACATTTTTTGACCAGTTTATTTAATTTGACATCTTAGATACAAACCAAGGCATTTCCACACAGGTGGGTGGACTGCTCTGTATGAAATTAAATGGGCTCCTCAGTCTTTGCATAAGACTTGGGTTTCACTGGGGGGGGGGCATTGTGTCCCAGATCTTGTGGACCGTGGGATTGGACAACTGGGGGTCTCTCATGCATTCTCAGTCAATCCATCATATTGGCATATTGATAGAAGAATACCACAACATCTCCAATCAGTAACTAAGTAATGCAATCAATACCCATATGCCAAGCCAGTTAGTGGCAGGATTCAGAATGTACACATCAACCCTTTGATCTTTACATTTCAGAACACTTTTTACCTGACATTTTACATCCACTAAAACAGGTAGTACAGCCCTGGGGCAGGTGAACACTTAAAGGCCTTGCTGCAGTAGCAGTCATGCTAATGAAAACTAGGAAATGTGCTGTTAGCGCACCAGACTGGCATCACTCATCTGAAACATGTGCTCTAAGAGGCATAAAAGGAAGGAGAGGAACACATGCTGACAGCCAATTAGAACTAATTCATAACTTGGCTGACAGCTGCACAAGCATGTATGTTTGCTGAAGTTTGGGGAGATACTTTCAAATCTGCAGGTCTTAGAATGCTTACTTATACAGCTGGTCAGAAAGACCGACTTGCACAACTTGAACTGGTGCTGCAGGGGCATAAAACTCAGTAATTCACTGGCACAATTCATGCATGGAAATCTTTATTGTAGAATGACCTCTCAGTCAAGGAAAACATCTGAACTGGAACTTTGCAACACAATGTGGACAGATAACATGCATTGGAACAGGGACAAAGGTGTATTAAAGTAGTACATAACATAACACAACCATGCTGAACTGCAAAAAACAAGTACATGCACGGTATAGGATACTTACAAACTTCATTAATATCTTCACAAGGCAGGAAATTGCACTGAAACAGATAGATCACAAACAGAGTTACATTACTACCACACGCACATGCAAACACACACACCCACAAAGACAGGTCACACAGAAGTAGTGAAGAAATGCTTAGTTCCGCACATACACAATCATGTAAGACTCTAGGGCTGCATTAGTACTGCAAACATACAAACAAACGTCACACATTGTCTAGGGGTGGATTACAACCCCACACACAAACAAGGAGGTCACACAGAGTCTACAGCTGCATTAGAACACTCTCTCTCTCTCTCTCTCTCTCTCTCTCTCTCTCTTTCTCTCTCTCTCTCTCTCTCCACCTCTAACAAAGACTTTATAACTGAGATGCAGCAGCACTGCACACACAAATCAGGGTTTGTACAGATTTTGTGACTGAGTTATTTCAGGACATACAGGCAGGATGCAAAATTGATAAGAATGAGATTTGACACGTGTCTTCAAGGTATTGAGGTCTGAAGACAGCCATGTACCCACGCTCTGTCACACTTCCTTACTATTTACACATCAAGTTTAAAACATGATATTGTTTTATTTCCATATCTGTACCCTTTCCTTTTGTTTCCATATGTGTATGTTTTCATTTGTGTCACAAGTATAATCTATTCAAGTTGACTTACTGAGTAATAAATGTAAACCAGTATCAGTAATTATTATCTGGTGTGAAGCTTGTTAAATTGATTAGTGCTGTAAAAACATGGCTGTTTGTGGCATCATTACAAACTTCAAAATTGACTTTGACACCAAAAAACTTGTGAAAGCAGTGGAAAACACATGCAATTTAACAGGAGCCTTTATAATTAGAAAAAAAAAGCGTTTTAATGTCATGTTGTCACGGAAAAACGTACTCTATGGTCTGAATAAGAATGGCAGCCTGACTGCTGATGGTACAGATACTAAGTGGAAGTAAATAAACTAATTTGAAAAGTCTCTGTAATGGTGACTAACTTAAAATGACGTGTAGTTGGATTAATATGTCTGCCCTCGTTACTGTTCACACAGCTCTGATATTACTTTTCACTGTAGTGACGTTGATTGATGTTAATGCAATAGTCACCCATGCTCCCTCTCTCTCTCTCTCTCTCTCTCTTTCTCCCCCTCTCACTCCCTCTGCCCCCCCCCCCCCCTCCTTTCATCATGTACTGTACACTCTGGCTCTCACACTACTTCCACAGAACTCATTTTTACATGGTAACTACCACCTTTTTTGCATCATTGATTCTTAAACATGTTTGTGCTGTTCTGCTGGACTAAGTTCTATCCAGGACTAGAGAGGGCCCTGTTTTAAGATCTAATCACAGACACAAACTGAGGAACACCATGGTCATTTTGCTGAGGTGGGAATTTCATGGGAAAACTGTGACCGGCACCTGAAATCAGCGCGGTCTCTCAGCAGACGGCTGTTGTCTGATGCAGTATGGATCAGGCCTGTCATGTCTCTCTCTGTTTGAAATGCAAAGATGCTGAAAGCAATGCAGTTCAGTACAACCCATGCAATGAGACACAAATGAGCTGAATAAATGCACTGTGTTATTTTTGCTTCAATTTATTTTAGATGTACAGGAACTAACTAACAGGAAGGGAACAGAAGAGGCAAAAGATAAACTCCTGGACCATCTCCAACAAACAAAATGCTAAGAAAATTGAAAGTGATAAATTCAAACTTTCAACATTTTTTAACAGAAAATCGACAAAAATGCAAAAAAAATTGTCACATATGGTTCAAAGGACAAACTATACTTATACGAGCCCAACCGCCAGCCTTGTGCCTATTACAGGGATGAAGGCAGCACTTTTAATAAGAGCATTAACGACTTATGAATCTGTGGTTTGCTGCTACCTTTTTAATGGATGTAGTCTTCAAATATTAATTTACTAATATTTCCTGTAAACATATTTGCAAATAATTGTGTGGATAAAGTCACTGTGATTACTTAACAAAACATAATATTGGGTGTTTAACACACACTGAGGCCTGTCTAAAGATGACAGCCCATCATAGTCTTGCCTCTACACCATCATATGACCTAAATTGCAGAAGTCTGTTTCTCAGAGCAGACATGGCGGTGAAATACACCTGACTGGGATTCAGTTTAAGATGCGCTCAGAGCACTTGAGAGTGTGCAGTTCTGAAGCTTGTCCAGCAGATTCAGGACCCATCACTTTGGTCTCCAGTGTGATTCCATGCTTGCTGCCTGTGTCTTTTGATTCATCGCTTGATCTATAAACACCTCCAGCCTGCCAGTGTTTTCCACACGTCTGCCTCTCTGTTTGGCCTCACCCTCCTGCTCTGTTGCCCCCTGGCATGCGCAAGTTCAGCTCTTCTCTCCAGATTGCTATCAACTAGTGGGCTGTCACTGGAGAACCCACTAAAAGCTGTTGCTGACTGCTATAGGCAAGACACTATGGGAATTAGTAGAAGCACAATTAAATCAGTGAACAGCCTTTAGTTACAATCTTAACTTACTTAAGAATAAAACATAATAGTAAAAACAATGTAGAAAATGTAGTATCTGCATTCATTTCCTCACACTGCTCAAAAACATGATCGAAGATGGACAGGATCATAAACCAGGAAACAAGACAAAATGGTAGAAGCATCCTGAATGAGGCTTACATGCTCATTTGCACACATGCACTCAAAACACGCAAAGTAGAGTGACCTGAAAATGTCTCATTTACCTTGTGGGAGCAAACGAGAGTGCCTGGCTAAACCCTATACAACCATGAGGAGAAAATGAAACCTGCTCATACACAGAGCTGAGGGCCCAAATTCACACAACCCTGGACATGTGATGCACCAATGCAGCCATGGAGCCATGCATGTATTTTACCACTAACTGTAGTTGTTGCACACATATACTAGCGAAGGGAAAAAGAGAAGAACATAAGAGAGAGAGAGAGAGAGAGAGAGAGAGAGAATGAAGGAGGATAAAGTTTGAAAGGGGTGTAGGAGTCAGCACTCGGGTGATAGTGATGAAAGGCGACAGCACTGACGGATCTTCTCTCTCGCTCTGTGATTCACTCAGCAATAACGAGACGTTCCCTTTGAAAAACGCTGCACGAGCAGCAGACTCGGCCACATTTTTGGAAATGTCAGCCATTAACAAGGGTGCCCGATGGGAAGAGCAAGAGCGCAGCGAGCGGCGAGGATCTGATGTCCGAGAGAGCCGAGTCATCGCCGAGCCAAGCTCGCCCGGGCTCCTGCACCTCGGCTCCGCCGCCGGCTCTTTTAATTCCACTGACTTTACAGGCGCTCCTTTCTGTTCCTCGGCCCCAGGCATTACGGGGCCTTCCCACTATTTAAAGGGCCATTAGGGGCTGCTCTGCCACTGGAACCACACAGAGCCGCATCATTTGATAACACACACAACATCCACAGCAGAAAGCTTGAAAGAAAGCAGCGGAAATAAATTATGGTGGAGCTGTGTTTATCCTCCACCTCCACAGGAGTTGACAGACAACCTGCTGGCTCTGCTCTCTGGATGGGCACTCATCATGCATCTCTGCACTGCTACATTTTCAAGCAGCTATGTTGTCATTAACTATGTCTCATTTTAACATTGTATTTTACGTTCCACTCAATACGATGTATCTTAACAACACTTGAACTGAAGGTGTTCTACAAGCGATCTCTAGTCTAAGGGTAAGTCACAATGTCATTCACCTAAACAGGACCCTGTCCATCGAAGGCTGTGCCGGGTTTACCTGCATCCTTTCATGCATGTATGAATACAATATTTGTGAGCACTCACGTCTGTATGACTGTGTGTACAATTGGATTATGTTGAGATGTTATGAATGGGAACGTGTGTGTTTATTCATTTGTGTGTACATAATGGGCAAATGCGTATGTGTGAAGATATCAGATATCATGTCAGAGTATGTTACATCTGCGTGTGTGTGTGTCTCTGTGTGTGTGTGAGTGTGAGTGCAGGTACACGCGTGAATGTGTTTATATGCACTCGTGCAAATATTATGCACCAGTGTGTGTTAGATGCGTGTGTGCGTGTTTATATGCACACATGCACATATGACATAGCGCTCTGTGTTCAGTATATGTATAGGTACTTAAGAGCACAAAGGCAGCTGAGCTCCCACTACATGTGGTCTTTCAGCCATGTAGATCACCTGTCCATAACACAGCTGCATTTCAGATGAAGATCAGAAGGGATTAATACCTGCAGTTAGGAGGGCAAACGACAAGACTCATCCTCAGCAGTGTGGCACTCAGGTACCAGCTGCCGTGCCTGCCCTAACCTAACCTGCTAAAACACAGCCACTAAAACCTACAGCAATGCTCAGGGGACATGTAGAAGACAATGGAAATCTTCCTAAGAAAAGCAGCAGCAGGATTCTTTGGACTGATTTTACCATAACCTCTAAAAATGAACCATGGCAACCAAGAGTAGCACTCATCGGTTAATCTAAAGTCTATTGGTTAGTCTAAAGTCTAGTTTAAAGTGGGGCAGTGGGTAGCATAGTCACCTCACATTTGCAGAGTTATCTGTTTGGAACTGGTCTCAGCACTGTGTGTGGATGTTGCATATTTTCCCTGTGCTTGTATGGGTTACCTCTGCGTTTTCCTATTACCTTCCACCTTCAAAGAAATGGAATTTATGTGCATTTAAAAATCTTTAGTTGTTGTGTCTGCCTGGGCAGGCTCGAAACAATAAGTGGCTGAATACTGGATGGATCTTTACAGTTTGTGTGACAGTGTTAAATATAGTGTAACTCACATTCATGGTTTTGGCATCACCAAAGACTGGATTCTTAAGGTTCATTGTAGTTTTCATAGTATAGGAAGCATAACATAAGAATTCAGGTCAAAGATCAATAACCAAGACAGTTCCAATAATTTGGAAGTACAGTGGGTCTCTAAAGCTTTGCCTGGACTCAACCCACTTAGTCATGTGATGTTAGCTACATTTACATGGACCCTGATAATGCACTTATAATCACAATGGCTCGTTCAGAATAAAAAAGCATCATATAACCACCTCAATCAGAACAGACTGGCCCAATTCCACCCACTCTGAATGAATTCTTGATCAGAATAAGAGGGGTGATGTAACCCTTATTAATCCATTCAGGTTGGACATTATTAACCATGTAAACACTTGATCTGATTGTATCCCTCTTGGAATAAATTCTTAAAATAAATATATTTTTTCTGTGCATCCTTGTCTAACGTGGGGGTTCAAATCAGGTGATGTGACATGTTTCCGGCAACAACAAAGAAAAACCGGTCTCCGGCAGATACTAAATTTAGGGACAGTATGTGAGATTGTTGTTTAATTAGAAGGAACAGCAGAAAGGCAAATATTGTTCCCAAGGCATGATAAGCGTCCAAGTTGGTCTTCTTCCTTTATTTTTGGTAGTAGTATTTCTGGCATATATATCAAAGAGGCAGAACTACTTTGCTCATGTCACAAAAGTTTTATTCTGATTAAATGCTCTGAACATGTAAACACACATCTTATAGAGTTAGTATCCATGTAAACACTTAAGTTGGAGTCTTTAATCAGAATTTTTTCAATCAGATTGAAGAAAAAATGTCCATGTAATTGCAGATACCTAGAAGGATAGTATGGCTGTTGAGGGTTCTTCCAGTTCGATCCTGGATGCAAATGGTAGAAATATTTGTTGTTTATTGGCATTGGTAACCACTTGATGGGACATCTCTCTCAGAAGGTGCAGAACCCCCAGCAGTTTTGGAGCCATGCAATGTTTACCCTGACCAATTAAAAAGACAAAATGCCTCCACAACAACCTGAATGGCAGCAAGCAGCCTCAACATCCATCACTGTTTGCTGCTTGACAGGAAAAAGAGACAGGAGGCAGAATCTGACAGAAACTGTGCTCATTGGGTCTGAGGGATGAAAACATAAAGAATGCCCACCCAGCCAAACCATGGCCAATAAAGGCAGCAGAGAAATGTGCCAGTGTGGCCAGGGGAGGAGGAAGTAATTTTCATCTGTAGTGGGAATCATCATGTCAGGGCGGTCGGTGATGTTGTTGGCATTCCTCTAAGTGAAGGGGGACCGCCTCACGAAAAACAAAAATGCAGCAGAAAAGGGAGAGTGCAGTACCAGAAAAACCAGAACATGAAAGGAATTGAATGTGCAGCTTACTTGGGGCCTACTTCTCTCTCAGCCCATCCTCCCTTCATGCTGGTCTGACTGAGTGGATGTGCTGAAAGCCAGGGCAGGTTAGTGGGAACGGGAGGAGTCTTAAAGAGACCGCTATCATCCAGTTGAGCACTTGAGGACAATTATCCATTTAATTATAGGAAAAAACTAAACCTGGTGAATACCTTAAAAAAGAAAAAACAGGGATAAATTCAAAATTCACAGGTGCTGTTAAAAATGTGTAATTTCACAAAAATGCAAGTTTAATGTACTTCACAACATCTAACATTATTAATTTTACGTGACAGACTGGATACAGATTGAATAAAATATATATCTAAACAATCTACTTTCAGCTGCTCCTGTTAGGGGTCTCCACAGTGGATCATCTGTCTTAGTCTCAGTCTGTCTTCTGCATCGTCCTCTGTCACACACACCACCCACATGTCCTCTCTCACCACATCTATAAACCGTCTCCTTGGCCTTCCGCTCTCCTCTTGCCTGGTGGCTCCTGCCTCAGCATTCTTCTCCCGACATTCCCCGTATCACTCTTCTGCACATGCACTGGCCATCTCCATTTCTCGTTTTGTCCTCACACCATCCTTCCTTCACTGTTCCTCTGATATTCTCATTTCTAACCTCGTCCATCATTATCTCTCCAATATGAATCTCAGCATCTTCATCTCTGCCATCTTTAGCTCTGCTCCCTGTCTTTTAGTCAGCACCACTGCCTCCAAACCGTACATTATAGCTAGCATCATTACCATCTTATAAAATTTGCCCTTCAATCTTGTAGGTAACCTTCTCCCATACATCACTTCTGCCACCTTCATCCACCCATCTCACCCTGCCTACACTCTCTTCTTCACTTATCACATTCTACATTACTCCGGACAGTTAAACTCACCCATGTTCACCACCTGTACTCCTTGCTACCGAACCTTCCTGCTGCACGTCTTCTCGTTCATGCACACATACTCCATCTGGCTCCTACTGATGTTCATTCCCCTTGTCTCCTGTGTGCACTTCCACCTCTCCAAGCTTGTCTCAACCTGCTCCTTACTTTCACTACAGACTTCAATGTCTTACATGAACATCATGGTCCATGGAGACTCCTGTCTGACCTCATTTGCCAACCTGTCCATCACCATTGCAAACAAGATAGGGCTAAGAGCCAATCCTTAATGCAGTCCTACCTCCACCTTGAACCAATCTGTATTTCCTACTGCTCACTTCATTGCTCTCACACTGTCCTCACACACATCCTGTATCCCTCTCACAACTCCTTTCTTAGCACTCTGTTATAAGCTTTCACTAAATCCACAAATACACAGTGCAACTCCTTCTGGCCTTCTCTGTACTTCTCCATCTGTAGTGTTCTTTTTTGTCATGAAACCACACATCATCATCTCTTTTCTTAGCCTAGCTTCCACTATTCTTTCCCATAACGTCATGGTGTTCTGATCAAACTATAACTTTCTGCAAATCTCCTCTATTCTAAGAAATTGATACCAGTACATTTCTTCTCCACTGGTAATATTCTTTCCAAGGGTACTGAACTTTGGTAACTTGTTTGGTACTTTGCTACTTAAAGGTATGACTTGCAAATATGTTTAATGGCAATTTGTTTTGCAAATAACCTACCTCACAAACACAAAATCATCATCTCTCCTCTCAGTCTTGAAAAAACATAGTTATAAAGTAAGAAAACAACACATAAAATAAAAGAAAAAGAATAATAATAACAATAATAAAAATGGAAGTTTATACAAATAAAGAAACCCAAGGTTTAACAGCCATTTGTTTGAAGTATAATTCATTTTATAATATACTTAGTGGTTACGAATGAATAAATTGTTATGCACCTTATCACTGACATGTCTTCAAAAAAGTTTCTAACTAAAGGTGTCATTTATTGTACATTAGAGCTTTGGTGATTTATGTTGTTAAAACCACAGATGTAACTAATTCTATTCAGTTAATGAATAAAAAGTGAATTAAAGTAATGATCGTAATGACATGTGTTTTAGGTGTTTAAGGGTGATAAAATACATGTTTCCAATTACTTTGTTTATTTTTTATGTTTCAGTTTTACAAAGTAGTTTCCAGCAAAATCAATGACACACTGCATTTTGTCTCAGGACTTTTTTGGATGATGCAGATTTTTGCTGTCTGTTGAGTTAAAAGCTTACATTATTAATGGCTGCATTTTATTTTAAATTCCACTCTGGGGTGGTCAAGGAAGATGTCATTCTGCTCTTCTGTACAACCAAATGTTTGGCACCTGGGGGTATTCCCCAAAAGCATATTTTGAAAACCTTAAA
>JABJVR010005006.1:0-14033 GCA_025773905.1 Chitala chitala | reverse complement strand
CCCCCCCCCCCCCCCCCCCCCCCCCCCCCCCCCCCCCCCCCCCCCCCCCCGGCCATGGGGTCCAAAAGGCACACCCAGAGAGAGAGAGTGCGGGGGGTGAAGCACTGATGGATGGCCAAACTACATTTCCAGGGGGCCAAAGGCCGTTCCCCTGCAGTCGAAGATGATGTGCCAAGGATGGTTCTTGGCATTCGAAACACGCCAGCTTTCATGGATCCACCCACACGTTTTGAACACAGGCCTCACATTCACAAAGTCATTTCAGCGGTATGGAAATCCGTCACTGAACGAACGGTGCTCAGGTTAAAATTCAGCATATTACATCACAGAGTTCACACCGTCTTTGTGGAGAAACCTGGAAAAATAAAAGTACTATTGAGTGTACCGGAAGTCGAATGCAGAAGAGGTACCACAAACGGCAAGAACGTGTATTTTCGAAAAGTCTCATGCTAACGCGGGTAGTAAAAACTGGCAGAACTGTACGGTTGCAAGTGAAAGTCACATGGTTAAATGTCCCACATTTGAAATGCCTCACAGCTGGGAATAGTGAAACAAGTCTCCATGAATAGATGCCCAGGAATATCTAGTAAGTTTCGTTATGGTTTAAAATAGTCCTCCATGAAGCCACAACAACTTAAAAAAAAAAATTAAGCTTTATCTAAGAGACCAGATATCAGAAACAAAGAGGGTTCTCCTCTGCCTGCTACCCCCTTCACAACTTGAACTTGGAAGTTCTATCCTGTGCTGTACAAATGAGACACTGAAACTCACAGTGCAAGACAGACTTGGTTAGGACCCGCATAAAAAGCCATGACGAGTTAGCGACACATCCGTATGCCTAACGAAGGCAATTATTTGTAGCGTCATTCAACGCGCAACCCTTTCAACTAGGTCAGTTTGGCTCAGTTTCACATCACAGAAATTTTAGGCAAACACGGCTTACCGAGGACGCTCCCACACATTACGTCAAACAATTGCAGAATGCCACGGCAACAACATAACTTTGGTGAACAGAAATATGTTTTAAAACAGTTTCCTCTTTTTTGCAAGGCCCTCCTTACCCAATCAAGTAAATTGTGCTACAAAATAATCTGCCTTTAGGCAAAACTGTAAAACATGAACCAAATCATTAAAGGCAACATTAACTATTCACACGTGCGATGTGTTGTACACAAAATTTACAAAAGGAAAATATAAAGGCACTTATATCACAATGCATTTAGTTCAGTATAAGTGACATAAAAAAGAGCTCAGATGAGGATTAAGTTTGGCATGAGTCTGATGGGGTTAAACAGGCATTTATGTAAAGCTTACTGTTATCACCAGCCCTGGCTCAAGCGCTTTAACCATGTAATCAGCACGGATACAGAGCGTAATTATTGCATCATCCACCTTGCTAGCAAGCGGCTAAACAACCGCACCTGCCCCCCGCCCCCTTCGCTAGCGGAGGAGTGGAGCTGCGGGGATCTTTTGAAAACTGCCTGATTTGCACTTTCCTGACATTGTGGCACTCAGCAGTGAGACTACAGCTTCCCCCTCCTCTCCAATTTCTCAACTCCTCAGACACCTGCTCCCCCCGGGTTTCATTTAAACGGGAAGGCCATCCGACAACAGCACTGTCCTTGCCCAGGCTGAGAGGATGCTAATTTTTGGCGCAAACGTAGGTACTCTAGGGGGGGAGACGACTCAAATGACGCAGGATGCCGATGCTCTGCTCTCAAAATTCCCCTCATGTTTGATCTTCGCCCAGCCACGCGTGTACAGGTACACGCGGATGTCGGTGTAAAACTAGGAGATGGGAGGGAAAAATGCTACCAGGGGAATACAGACAAAGGCTTCAGGACAGCGAAAGAAGTGGAAAAAGAGAGAGCAAGAGGGGAGGAGAGAGAGAGAGAGAGAGAGAGAGAGAGAGAGAGAGAGAGACACGACAAAGAAAAATGAAGGCTTAAAAGCACAATGGCGAACAAAAGTCACGGAATGACAATGTCTGACAGCCGATTCAATTCTGAAATGATGCGCCTGTCAACCAGTGCCTCCAGGTATTGATTTTCCTCTGCATGGAAAAGAATCTAATCCAGTGAAACAGATACACCAACGCCTCCATCCCTCCCCACACACCTACCCACCCCCACATACCGATAACAGGCAGCAAGGTTAACACAGGCACAACACTTATCAAACTATCTCTCCTACTTCTTGTTTTAATGGACTAGTCACCATGTCTGACGGGCACCCCCTTCACCCCCCCCCCCCACAACAGCAAAGCACATTCATCAGTCCCATTAGCCCCCTTCTCACAATACCAACGTGACTTCAAGGTCACTCAAGTTTGAAACATTGCACTTATTAACTGTCATTTTAAACTGAGAAATAATAAAATGAACATGCCACACAGCAAATGAAAAATATTTGTCCTCTGAATGGTGACCGTTGTTTTTTTTTTTTTTTCCTCCCGTTAATATTTTAAGGGCTGTGCAAAACTTGCACCTGTTTTGGCAGAAGGCAGCCATGCAGCATGACAGCACGGAACAACAGCGGACAGCCTGGCAATTTAGAACATTTCCCACACTCCTATTTCCTTAAAATATTCTGACTATAGGAAAGGAGCCTTAATAATCCAAACTGACCACAAGCATCAGATCCTATCATAAAGACAGGACATTTTTCTAAAATTTGAATTTTATATAAACTGCGCAAGCAGCTAAATCAGTATTTCACTGTTCTGAAAAAAAGACTTTTCCTTTTTTTGCCCAAACTCACTCTGTTTACCTTACCTTAATTACACACAAAAAAAAAAAAAAAAAAAAAAAAAAAAAAAAAAAAACTTTCACATAACCTGCAGAAGGCAGTTTAATAGGAATTAACTCAAATTTAAATGTGTTGAGCTTTTATTCTGAGCGGAGTAACACCTCTGTGCCGAGGCACAGATGACAAGCTCCGGCACCCGTGGGACACAGGAGCTGGAAAGGAGAGGAAACGGGGGGGAAATGACCACGTATCTGGTATTCACTGCATGTCCGAGCAGGAGCACTTATAATGACGTGTGGTGAGGAAGCGTCACCCAGGGACTTAATTATAGCAGCAAAGGCAGGCTGAAGTGAACGGGCTAATAGCAACACCTCGCCATACAGCTTATGATCTCAAAGCCGGCTGTTACACACCACAGTACAAAGCGACTCGCCATCACAGCACAATACTGACAATTTCTCTCTCACACAAACCTTAACACTAAAGTCGCTCTCGTACAACAGGACTGACCCTGTTACACACCGAGATAATGACTGAGCCACTCTGTTACACACTACAGCGCTGGACACATTTCTGTTATACATGACAGTGCCAGCTGACTCTTTTACACACAGCTACACTAAGTGCCTCTCCTACCACGGTGCTGACTGTCATGCATAACACCAGTAGCTAATTCTGCGTTACACAATGAGGCGTGCATTGGGTTAACTGAATCTGTAACTGTTATGACCTTGAGTTGTATTTCGTTCAGTTTTGTGCAAGCAGTTCCCGAAGATGTCACGGCGAATCCAGCACACAGAAGACGACGATGATTCGTGCCCGCAAAAAAAGGAATGTCTTTAAGTGGAACGTACGTCAGGGAGCAACTTGTCAGCTTGTGTGTTTCTTGACTTCTAGGTTTCTGTTCAGAGTAATGTAGTTTTGTGTTTTGTTAGGAGTTTGTGAAAGTGAAGTTCTAGTGTAACATTGATCAGTTCACATTTCTGAAATTACATCATTGTATCGTCCAGTGCATAGACACCACACTGCAACCACCTGTAACCAGGGCTGTTTCTAGCTATTGAAAAAAATAGGGGCTAAATGAAGTTTACCTGGGGCTTGTCTCTCACTCACTCACTCACTCACTCGCTCGCACGCTGTGCTGTTGTCTTTTACCGTCTTTAGGTAAAAATGGTATCAAAAGCACTAATGTTGTTTCTGAACGAGTCTACAAGCATAACAAAAATGCATAATTTTTTACTTATAAAGGATTTTTACTATTTAAAAGACCTAACCCATTATTGCTGAAAGGATCTTCTTTGTTGTCCAAAGCTAGTCAGGAGATATACTTTAAGGCTGACTTGGTTTGGTCCAGTATGTAATAATCCAATGGTTCACTACAACTGATGTTTATCTCCTCTTGTGACCTTCCTAATTGATGTGCGATGTGAAATTAAAGGTACGTCTTGACACACACAAAATCTCAACATTGATGTAATAGTATACAAGACACCCAAGTTATCATAAACATTCACTTCATATCCAAGGAGGCTATGGCATGCAGTCATTGACTATGGAATACCACTAATATAGATTATCACAAGACTCAGAAAAAAAAAAAAAAAAATTATACACACACACATATATACATATACACATAATATCTTACATACACATTCCATTTTCAGGACCACAAAGACACAAACTCTAAGATACATTATATTACAATATCGAAAATGCCAGATAATATCCCGTTTCACAAGACACACATAAATACCGTTTTCACCAGTAGATCCTGACTCAGCTGCCTGCATCAGCTCATCACAACCATCCACACCTGCACACAAATTTATGTACTGTAGATATCAACAGTACATGTGATAAAAAAGAAACATATTGTTAAAACTGCAGTTTCTGCTGTTTTCTTCCTTTACTGTCAAAATCAGTGTGCGTGCTTTGGCAATACTGGTTCTTATTATTCACTACATAAACACGTATATTCACTGGTGACGCTAGTGAAGCCTGTTCGAAATGAACTAAACTGAGGAAGCGGCAAAACCATAACTTGTCTAGACAGTGAGTTTACCTTGATTTTACTTCTTGAAACATCCCAGAACGCTAGATTGGCTTCTTCAACTGGGTGTTCCATGATGTTTGGGTGTGCGTCTTCCAGCTTTGTATGCGGTGCTTAATTAGTCCCCCCTCCCACTTCCTTGGACGCTGAGTGCAAGCAAAGTTCCGCTCTGTTACACGGTCTTTCTGTTGCTTTGCTATAAAACACCTCCTTTTTTACAGCAAAAATATTCGGGGCTAGGCTTAAATTATTTGGGGCTGAAGTCCTGAATAATCAGACCTAATGACACCACTGATTGTAACCTTTTGATAAAGTACTTTTGTTTTTGTGCTATTCAGTACCAACTAATGTCTTTTGTTTTATAACTTGCATAGCGTAGTGTTCAAAATATAGTAAACCAGTGCCGTTACACCATGACCCACTCTTAGTCACAATAAAAACTTGATTTCACCTTCATAGACTCTCATACATGTTACAGGCCAACATAGATGAGGTCTTAACATTATACTGACTGATACCACAGCATTGAGTCAACTTCACTGCACAAGCCAAACTCTCAATCTACTTGAAACTAATGTGTGCTCTGCCTTAAACCATTTGCTTCCTAACGTGCTCTGAATCACTACACTGCGGTCATGGTAAAATATTAGAAATGGAACGAATGACAAGTAGGCTTGTGTGGATGAGCTGGACATTTCAATGTCTTAAAGAGCCATGACCCTTTAAACATGATGGTCTTGGTCAGAACCATAACGATGAACTTAGGAAGGAGAATAACCATTCTGGATCATTCGAAAGAGCTATCAAAGGGGGGGTTGATGAAAGTGCCAATAGGAGTCCACTGAGAAGACCAACATGGGAGGAAGCTCCATCAGGACCTCCACTTTCCACCTATGAGGTCAACATATACCTGTACCATTCTTCATTGTAGGCCTGCTGTTCAGCAGTTCCCTGACTGTCATCTCAGCCAAGAGGCTTAGCGGGATGAGCGCATGCCAGCCTGACATCATGAATTATTAAGCACAGCTTGTTTGCATGTCGCATGAGTTATAGGCACACAACGTCCACGTCTCCGCATGGAAGATGCCACACTTCCCCTAATCTCCCATCGCTCATGGCAGCGCCCCTCCTGTCAGTAACTCACAAATACATCTGTAGTGACGTGACCCGCCTACGGACCACTTTGGCATTCCTGCTTTAGCCATGTCACAAAGTGTCCACAGCTGTCACACGCATGCGTCACTCAGCATTACAATTAACATCAGTGTTTGTTACATTACAGCAGGCTAAGCACTCTTCTTTAGGGAGAAGAGAAAGGCGAAAAAAGAATGCCTTTACATTGTTCACAAGCCAAAGAAGAAAAATGTGGCTGTGGAACTGTAACAGCAAAGAAAATACACTGGCTTGCATCTAGTGTTAAAAACAATATAGTTGTATTTCTCATATGACTTAACAAAGCAAATGGAAGGGTTGGTGGACAATGACCAAGACACCTAATTACAGATGTAAGTCCTTATACTCTCAATGGCCTTTCACTTACAAGAAAGCGGATTTGATTAAACCGTATAATAACCCAGATCAGGCAATCTGTGAAAAATAAACGACCCCTGCCTTTCGTCGTCCACACTATCAGGACCTCGGCATCTGCCCTTGTACCTTAAAACTAGACACATTTCACAGTTAATGAAAGGCTATAAAAGCAGAGTTCGATCACCCAGACACCACTCTCCCTCCCTTTCCTGTTCGAGGAGAAGTATCAAAGCAGATCACATGTCGTAGAGGGGACCTCCGTCTTAGGATCTTTTCCACATTAAGGATCCTATTAGAAAGAAAACACTAGAAGGTAATTGAGTTTTCCACAGTTAACTTCATCTGTGTCGGGCCAGGCTGTAATAACTTACTCTCCGGAGTGGCGATAACTCAATTCCGCGAGCATATGCTATGAATCTGCAAAGAAAACTTGTCTAAATCATTCCACTCCTCTATCAAGGCTGCTTGTGGATATGAACTCTGACAGGGACCAAACATAAATTTATTTTTATCTGTTTAATAATTCACTTCCTAGTGTCTCGTGTTTCACGGAGAGCATCGGCGGAAGCACATGTCGGTCCAAATCCCATTATCTGGTTTAGCACAGGAATAGGGTCCACCCCTGACGTTACATCCTTGCAAAGTCCCAACAGGTCAGTACACAGTACCCATGAAAACGTCCAAGGTTAAACACGATACAAACGTGCACACAATAGCTGCTCTCCTTCAGCAATGACATGGACCTGAGAAATCCATTAAAATCAAATTCAGATGAAGTCAGGTGACAATTTCACAGCTGTTAATCATAGAAACATAACCCTCCAGCGCAAATAAAATTCACAAATGGTAGTATAACATTTTCAATGTCACTAATGCACCAATAAGCAAGGCATGTTTAAATTTCTTTTTGTCATTTAGCACACAAATTATGCATTCTAAAATGAACACCTGAAAACAAGACTGTGGTCAATATTCCATTATAGCTATGTTTCAGTCTTGTTTGCACAGCAGCGGGCCAGTCAAGAGACGGCCTCTGCCGGAATCCGAGTGCCAGCCTTGTAACTAGGATCGAAACCAAAATACCGTAAACCCACACGTTCCTGATCTTATCGTGGGAGCTCGGAAGCACATTTCCCAATGCACTCAAATATGGCAAACGTGTATCTTTAAAAGGAAAAACACGAAATGCGGCAAAAACAATTTCACCCATGGGGCATGTTTCATCCGCCTGTTATTTTTATCGGAGCTCCACAAAATGAAACCAGTAGCTGGAGGAGAAGTGGAGATCTGCACTGGAGGAAAATCAATATGGCAATATCAGCGGTACACTTATCAGGACTGAACCTTTTCAGAGGTCACATACGAGCAACTCCATTTAAGTGGGGAAATTCAATTGCAAAATTCAGTTTTGGCTACGCTGAGCCAGGAACGGGGTACAGATCCTTTTCTAGGTTCTAATACATGTATTACATGAGAGAAACAAAGCATTCTGAGGTGTGGACTCCTCGGGGGTTAGACAGAAAGTTGAACATTGTCAATGAAAAGCATACTGCAGGATGAGATGTCATGTGCATCCAGAAAGTCCAAATGTACCTGCTCAATTACACAAGGTGTGGATTTACAGAAAAAGCTGTCTGTACCTCTGTACATTGATGAATGCTTCAACAAGTTAGAGTACGTACTGTGCATTTTATCTTAAAAGTATAGTCACAGAATGCAATTCCATGCGTTGGGGAAACAACCTTTGGAGAAACAATCTTCCTCTTATCAGTAGCTGTGCTTCATATATACAAGGACAGATTTGTGAATTTGTGAAATATTTGCAGATTAAACCATGCTCTCTCACTGTTCTTTATTAAAACTCTTCCGCATAGACCTCATAAGTGAGTTCTTCGTACATGTCAGTTTCACTCTGTACGGAAACCAGACACTGGATTAAGACTGAGCATGACAAATCATTAAAAAAACAGTTCAATACAAAGTAATATGGTGTTTTTAAATCTCCAGACACATCTACTAAATACTTAAATCTTAAAAATACTCTCAAAGATATCCAGATGACAGACTTTTTTTTTTTTTTTTTTTTTAAGATGCACTTCACTATAATTCTGTCAGACAAGGTTAGTACCAATGTGACAAGTGGAGCCTGAATATTCCGGATGTCACGTTTGGGAACAGAAGCCTTAGCACAGAGCAAGAGAGACAGAGGAGGAAAGGCATTAAAATAAGACGACACAGGAACCATCACCCATGACTGCGTTAAACACCTTCAAACTGTTTACTTAGAATGTGATTCACATTTTAAAAAAGATGTGTTAAAGCATAGTACATGTTTGCAGTGAAGGTCTGTGGCTTCCTTCCATGTAAAATAGTGCGTCTGCACTGTGCCAAAACCAATGACAGTCTTTGGCCAGCCTACAAAGAATGTTTCTTACACAGCAACTCTGAACACACACTACCCAATTAGTTTGCATTTTAAAGCTCAGGAATATCCCCCACCCCTCCCACCCCTCCCACCCGAGGCCCATGCTCACTGAAAGAATAAGGTTAATCCTGGGAATAACAATAAATCTGAAGGGATGGGGGAGTTTGGTAGAGGGGAGTGTGTAGGAATGGGGGCAGAGGCTCATTTGTGAGCTAGTTGAGAAGGCCGAGAGTAGTAGTGGTGGGAGGGGCCTACTGTTGCCGTCACTGTTCCGGACGACAGACTCAGGTCTTGTGCGGGAGGAGTGTACCCGCCTTCCATTTCCCACAAGCCCCTGCCACATGACACGTGTCAGCTCAGTAGGCACATGCGGGGACTGGCAACCTCTAATGATCACTGGGGCTGCAGACCATCCTACCGGCCCGCCTTTCTCAGATGCTGCATGTTCCCTTGCGCCTAGTAACGATGGAGCTGGACCGCCCTTTATTCTCCACCGCTAAACAACTCCACGGGTTAGGGACAGGGCCGGCTCCACCTCACCCAAAAGAGACGTCTGACTCATTCTTGTTTTTGCGCTCATCGTTAAACATTCAGATTACTTGTAAACGAGAGCCCCCCACCACCTTCAACTTTAAAACATAACATTGTAATATTTTATAGAGGGAAGAAAGCAACAGAGAAAACTGAAAAGACCACGACCCCCCCCCCCCACTTCCTATTTTTTGGCCTGTCGACACCCTGAGCTGGATTTGGAGCTCTTTGAGCCGAAGGCTGGGGTGTCACTGGCATATTTCTGTCACCTGAGAAATACGCCACTGGAAAGAACCTAAGCAGCAGGGTGAGGAGGGCAGCCAGTACCACAGGGGTTGGGGGGGCACGTCCTGCTGTAGGGGTGTGAATGGTAGGCCCTGTACGCATCTCAGCAGGGAGGGGGCTTGGAAAGCCTTTCGTAGATAAATTAAGGCGTCTCAGAACATGGAATGTTTGGGTAAAACGCGTGCCAAATGTAATGTAAACACCCTCAGTCAGTCACCTTACTGTAACTGGTTACATCGAAAAGAAAACACGTCTCGCCCAAGAGAAACTCTGGTCACGGAGAGTGACGACAGCACAGAAGAGGCACACGCGAGGTGCCCATTTCCCAACACTCATGTAATGCGACGTGATTACCGGCCTAGCAACCGCAAGCACCTGAAACACTTCGGTCAAACGATTGGCAAAACCCCTCCTTTTCAAAGTGGCAGAAAAACACGCCTGCTCTTAAACATCGACGGTGGAAAATGTTCTCAGAGAATGAGGGATACTGGTGGTGGGGGGGGGGGCAGGCGTCTCTTCGGCTGAGCTCACCTCGAATTCGGCGTGTTTGTGGATGTCCTCGGCACGTTGCCGACTTAGAATGAACTCAGCCTCGTTGGCGACTCGCACCAGGTGGTCCTTCATGGTGTGGCTCAGCAGCCTGGCAGGAGACGGTGAAAGAAGCCAGTTACTAAGCGACATGCTCACATGGCAACCCACTGCACTCAAGCACTCACTCAACACAGATTCCATAAAACCAATAAATTCTTATGATAAATAAGATCCGGCAGAGCGGGTGTCTAATAATCAGCGCTCATAACATTCTTAAACACCTACAAATTCCGGTGAAACAAAAATATGTGATATGCATATAAGGGTCACAATAACTTCACAAACCCATCTAAAAACCTTTTGCCAAAGAGAAATACCTTTAAAATTGAATTTACATCTAACTTGACCTTGAAATGTAAATTTAAAATCATCTAATTTATTACAATTCTTAAAGTTAATAATTATTTCTTAAAAACAGCAGAGGATGGCTATTAGGGGAACCAAAGCTAAATTACACTGAAATTCAATTAAACCTGAGAAGAGCTCCCACTTCAGAGAGTACTAATTGATTTGTTAATGATATGCATCTGACAAGGGGGACCTCAGCTGCCGAGCCACACGTACAGACAGCCGTCGTGTTATCTGGGCCAATCAGGCGCTGGTCAGGGGCCACATCCCCAACAGCCGCCCTCTGCTCAGGGGTCACGGCGGGTCAGGCTTGTCGCCAAGCGGAACAATAACAGGCCCCATCCCAGGGCTCGTAACCTGAGCTCGTAGCATTGACGTGGCAGCACTCAGCAGCACGGATGACAGTGGGGGTGTTGGAGGGAGGGGTTGATTTGGGGAGTGCTGCCGCCTGCTCTCCCACACGACCCTTTCCCAGAGTGCTCTGTACCAATGGGCTCACAGTGCTGTCATTTCTGACCGGCTGAACGTGCACACGCATGTCACTCAGCATAAGAACATTCTAGCAATTTGTGTGTTTGGCTCCCACGCAGGCTGAGCAGCGTGGTTGACGTAAGGTGACGGGGCCAGTTCGCACAGACATCGCAGGGGCTCAGCTCTGTGCCATTTCCCGAGGGCAGGAGGATGGAGATTTCCCAGGTGTGCACAGTTAAGCATCACAGCCCGTCGCCTGCCCTGCCTGTCCAGCACGAGGTATTGATGGAGCCTTGAACTCCAGGGGCCCCCCCGTGCTGCCAGATCCTCCTTCTGTGCTGCATCGATTTTTACTCAATACGGGGCGGCACGCTTGCAGGGCCCCGAGTGCTGTATGGATCTGGTGAGCCCAGGATAATGAAGAGGTGGCTAACGGAGGTCACGGCTCTGGGTGATCATTACCTGCCTTCGTTGACGAGTTCGATGAAAGCAAGGCCTGCGTTCTTCTGAATGGAGTTCTGCCATTCCTGAAATACATATACAAAAGAAATTACGTTACCCGGCGGTGCTCGCGCGTGCTTGAGGTGCAATCGCATGCTACACCATCAACGGTGAAAGTCAAGGGTTAGGGACCACGGTTGGCAGCTGCAAGACTGCAGCCACAAAAACAAGCGAAAATGAAAGGAAATCAAATTAAAGGTTTCCAGGCTGATGCTGACAATGCTCAGCTGGGTGTTTGAAATAGCACTTACATTAAAATGGCGAACAGTAGCAACAATGAAACCTGTTTACGCAGATTTAAAGTCATTCAGTCGTCAACACGAAAAACACACAGGAATACATTTTATATATGCATATGTACACAGATTTATACCCTAAAATACAATACATAGGTAAATGAATTTATAGCTGTCCCTTCGCTGAGTGAATCAGGGCAGCAGCATGTCTAAGGCCACTCAAGCGCCCAAAGCAGGGGCTGCTGGCATGGAAACCGAGGCAGAGGCATCCGTCATGACACTGGTGCTGCGGTTCCACTAGAACACACAGAGCATCTTGCTACAGGGCAACACTGCAAAAACCCAACACGAGTCTGACTCTCTGGGAGAGGAGCTTTCATTGCCATGGATAACAAGCAGACACTTTGTGATCTGCGCTAGCCGCCATAGTCCCCACCCACACACACACACACACACACACACACACACACACACACACACAAAATATTGCCAAAAGTATTGGAACACCCCTCCAAATCATTGGATTCAAGTGTTCCAATCACCTCCATGGCCACAGGTGCAAAAAAATCAAGCACCCAGGCATGCAGATTGCTTTTTTTTTTTAAATGTGAATTTAAAAACACATTTGTGTACCTACAGATACAACCCCTACTTACCAAAAAACACAGTCAAGATCTGGGCCTTTTATATGCAAGTCCACACTGACTTGCTACACCATCTTTGATACT
Source organism: Chitala chitala (assembly GCA_025773905.1). Lineage (NCBI taxonomy): Eukaryota > Metazoa > Chordata > Actinopteri > Osteoglossiformes > Notopteridae > Chitala > Chitala chitala. Next base: position 1,586 of record JABJVR010005006.1, on the reverse strand, counting down.
CAGTAATCACAGGGAAGCATTCTGCGTACCTTTATGAAAGTTAGACCTGGGTTTACAAGAATACACGTGCAGTTCGACGAAAGAAACCACGCCAAAATGCCATTGTGACGTGTTGGGTCAGAATACAAAATGCATTATATAGGTGTAAAAAAAATAAATAAAATAAAATAAAATAAATAAAAATTAAAATACTACAATAAGGTGAAGGCCAAGTGTATCCAACACATCTTAGAGACATGGGCTGTTCTTTCTATTTTGTTTTTCACCACAGGCACACAGAAGGTTCTGTAGTCAAAGTGAAACGCAGATTGTATCCCAGGCTTCTAAACATCAACCTCTCACGTCCATTTCACATTTGGTTGGACATTATTACCACTGACTGTGTTTACTGTACAATCACAGCGTAGGGGCACGGTGGGAATAAGCCTGGTTTCAAGTGGAAAGCTGAAATGCAAATGCGGTTTTAGGGGTGGGGGAGAAAGTAAGTCCCCCCCGTCACATGAAGGACATTAACCATGAGGCCCTGTCGACCAGGCTGGGGAAACGCCAGTTGAGAAGCCTAAAATAAACACTACAGGAAGTGGGACCGTAAACATGGCCCCACTAGTTAAGGGGGGGGGGGACAATGCCACCCCCCCTTCTGCACCCTTGAGAACAACATAACTATTCCCCAAACAACACATTTCACAAACCCATTCCAATAGGCATGGCTTTGCCCTCTAAATCATTATAACTAAATGACAAAAGCAGAGATTTTGGGGGGAAAAAAAACAATTAAATAAAGCCATAAAATCCAAAACTCAAGGGAAGAATAATCACTTGTACCCCAAGAATTTAAGTGTTTAATTGACATTATTTAAAATTCCTTAATATGTGCTGCAAAAACTCCTACACTGACAATGTCCAGCAACTCACAGTATCATACCATGATCGAAAAAACAACTCCCAGGTAATTTCTCATAACAATTAAGGTTAAGAGTGCTCTGGCAGCCATTATATTGGTGGAGGCCAATTAGATCTGCCTGCCTATAATTAAAGAATAAAAACATCCAGTGGTAACCTTTGACCCTCGCTGCCTGAGGGTTCTCCACCTCACCAGTGGTCAGCGTGATTTTCTATCCAGATTCAGTATATTCAATAAGAATGCTTAATAAGAGGAACAAAGCAAGTGAGAATTTTAATCAAACAAATCGTAACTAAAATCTGTCACAGTAAAAAATAAATAATAATAATTTTGTGTATATATAAATATATAAATTTCAGAAAGTATCCAGACCCCCTTCACTTTTTTCAATTTTGTTATGTTGCAGCCTGATGCTACAATCATTCAAATTCATTTTGTTTCTATACTCAGCACCCCATAATTACAGTGAAAACAGAATTTTTAGAAATGTGTAAATTTATAAAATAAATAAATAAATAAATAAAAATAAAACCTAATATCACATTGACATAAGTATTCAGACCCTTTACTCAGCACTTTGTTGAAGCACCTTTGGCAGCAATTATAGCCTCGAGTCTTTTTGGGAATGATGTAACAAGCTTTGCACACCTGGATTGGGGGATTTTCTGCCATTCCTCTTTAC
>JABJVR010005003.1:0-14034 GCA_025773905.1 Chitala chitala | reverse complement strand
CACACACACACACACACACACACACACACACACACACACACACACACACACACACACACACACACACACACTGCAGTGCTGGAAGCCAGCGAAGTATACAGAGATTTATTCTCTCTACACAACTTATTACTCTTCCTTTAAAGACAGACAGAAATTCTCAGGCAATTTATCTGGGTCAAGGATAAATGATTAGCAAATGGCGACCCATGTGTCCACTGCACTCCCGTTCTCATGCATCATTTAACACACCGTTGCTCTGCAACCACAGCTGCTCAGCACGGACCAGCTGAGAATTCTGAGGACACAAAGAGACATGATAAGGAAACCAAACCATTAGATACACCTTCTCAAACACAACTGAACAGCACCGCCCCGGCGTGCTTTCATTTTTACGTTTGTCAAAGGAAAAAAAAAAAAAAGATGCAGGCACCCAGATACTGGTGGTGTGCAATGCATTAATTTATTTGCAAAAAACAAAATCACTTAAAAGTTACATCAAACACATCTCACAAAACGGGCCATTGCAAGAAAAGTCCGATTCAAGAAAAAAATTGCTTAAGCGGTGTGTAAAGGGGGCAGCCGAAAAGAAAACGTATCAGAAGAAAACAAAACCTTTGATAAAGGTGTTTTAACAGACCACCTGTTGAATTAGGGTCACGGTGACCCTGGGAGTCCATCCCAGGAAGCACAGAGAGAAAAGTGGAGTACACTCAACGCTACTCCACTGGGGGTACACACTGCACATGCTACTTGCAATTCAACTGTGTCTTGCTGGGAAATTCTCCACCACTCAAATTTCTGCTGAGGTGAAAAATACCTGCTTGCGGTCCTGGGCCAGTTCTGGTTAACGAGATTCCTACAGCAGATTTGAGCCGTCAGGGGGGTTCCCATGCATGCCAGAGAACAAAAGCTGCCACTCCTTTCTAAGGGAAAACCGAGGCCGTTCCTGCTGCTTGGGAGTCAGAGTCTCATAAGGGCTAAATCCCACTCCCCCTGTGCCCGTGAAAATGACTCAAAGAGGCACAACACATAGCATACAGGATGTGGCAGTCTGTTTGTTTTCTTGGGAAGGCATACCATGCATGCCAGGGACTTTGCCTTCACTGCTGCATCAGTGAGGAAAGGAAATACAGGACCTCTAAACTGTGGACACATAAAACCAGAAACGAGCAAAGGAAGAGTTGAGGTCAGTGGGCGTACAGACGTTCAGTGAGGTTGACTGGGAAACCCCCTGAGGCGATCCAAGCACTTTTATCTGATTTCCCCTGCTGCTGAAATCTGTGTGGAAAAGATAATTTCCCTTTTCATTTAGATGGTTCTGCCAGCCTATATGTAACCCAGGAATACTATGCAGGTTTCCACTTGCCCTCTCTCCGCCCTGTAAAATGCATTGTACAGCAATCTTCACACTGAACGTCTGACTACCAGTGTACTAGTTTGCTAAAGGAGAATGCAAAGTGACCACTAGTAGAACATTATAAATCCCAAGTCATAGCAGGGCAACCAACTACTACTTGCAGTAGACTTCATGAGAAATGGCCTTAATTATAATCAAAAGTTAAAGATAGGAGCAGTAAAAGTGCTTTAACCCACTGCAGAAATGTGATTATCTTTGTTCATTGTCCAACCCTTTCCTTCTCTTTACCAACATTCCCTTCTTTATATTTTTTCTGGAACTGCTTAAAAAGACGTGGGTGTATCAGAAATGTAAATATCACCATGCTATCCCAACATCTCAAACGAAAATGGCATGGAAACCTGGGAGGAGGTTAGGCTGGTTCATTCCAGTCCGTGCCAAGCAAAGCACTGTACTTCCCTCATTCCTGTTTCAATGACATTTCAGTGAACACCGTTCATGTGAAAGCATTCTTTTCCCTTCGCACAGCGTCAACAGAGAGAAATCCAGCATTAACCATCTCTGTCCTGCCATTTGTCTGTCAAACAGCCTGTCCTACAGGTGCTGTATGACCTGCATTAAATAAACTAAAATTTCTTAAGACACATAGTGTACAGCTTCAATACAGTGATTTATTTCTTTGTGAAAAGTTATTATTAGTACTAATAATATACATTTACTTCAATGTTTAAATTTTTTTTTATGGTATGACACTGGCATAATAATTGAAAATTGAATTATCCATCCAATTTGAGGACTACATCTGATTGGCAGATAGTATAGAAGTGTATTTCACATGCAAACACTGATCTCTTTCTTCTGCCTAAATCACTAGCAAAAGTCACGATCACCATAGCAACACTAACATACAGTACTAGCTACTACCTTTATTTCTAAATCCAGCTTTAAATGAAGACAATGTACAGAAAATGTTCTTAGCAAAGGACACTGAATAAGGCTAAATTTATACTGTCTAATGACCGTTTTGTTTTACTGTTCTATTTTGACATCTTCATGATTTATTGCTGGACTACAGCTTTGGAGACCCTCACAGCCACACTAAAAGGCATTTAAAACCTCTCTAGCGTTCCAGAAAGCATACAACTATGTCTTCCCAACTGTTTTCACTTTTGGCCTCCAAATTATACTTGTGGAAAGTGTGACTCTGAAAAGAGGAGGGAGGAGAGACTCCGTTAGGCAGACTGTTTCTGCAGACCCAGCCTTGGTTCTGCCAGTCAAACTCTAAGAAAAAGCCTTTGTGGAGTCCTGGAGACTGTACCCTCTTTGTCTATGACTTGGCACTTACCTGTTATTGCAACGAGGAAAAAAAAGCATACGCTGCCACCCGAAAATCCGGCACGACCTCCTACTCCTGATGAAAGCTTGCTCAGAAAAAAAATGCAATCTCCAGATCAGATCAAAAGGGTTCAATATCGGGCTTTCACTCATTTCTACACTCAGACTCCTTCTTTTCATTTGCTCAGTTACTGGAGCTTTATGATGTGTGTAATGTACAAATAGTCTGCTCATCTCTAAAGCAAAACTACATGCCGCAGGCTATAATTTGTAGAGTATCTGTGTGTGTATATATATATATATGCCAGGTGTACACAATAACACATACGCAAGGTTAAGTAAGTAATATAGAGGACCATGCTTTCCACTTTCAGGAACACCTACTGTACCTCTTACGTGATTAAAAAACAAGTTACTAAAGAAGAACGTTTCTAAAGTACAGGTTAGATGATTCCAGAACTGGACTTGAGACTAACATTATGACAATAGGGAAGCTGGTTTAGAGTTCGGAGTGCTTTTAGGCAATTTCTCATGCAAATCTCACTGCCAAATAAATTAATATTCTATTTCTGCAGTTCGAGAGAGCAACGACAACTCAAGTGTACTGCTGATTGCGGTGCAAAACGAAATGGCGGGGAATGGGGAGACGAGTGGGACGGGACACGCACGTCCCTCCTCCACCAAGGCGACAATCAGCAGACAAGGGCATCAAGAGCCCATGAAGAGGTAGCAGAGCAGCCAGAGGCAGGTCGATGTTGCCCCATGGTCAGGACCTCACGGCTCTTCTCGCTTTGTTCTCTGACTTAAAAGATGAAATAAAAGCCAAGCCTGATGGAGCCTAATCAAAGGGCTCTGAGCAAATTCACTCCTACTGATCTTTTCCCATCACTCTCACTGTTTACATCTTAAAAGAGTTCAGCATAAAGCTATGTGCTATCAGTCCACCACTATGCACATGTTCAAATCAGCTGCAGCCAGACCAAATGGGAAAATTCAGCCTGTATTGCAGACTGGCACAAAAGGATTACAGAATCTTGCTGTTTATGTGTAACCACTCCCCACAATAAAATTAGAAGTAAATGTAGGCAGGTGCATATGGCACTTTAATCCACTGCCACAGCTAAAACCAACACCATCATGTGAATTTATCCCTCTAAAGGTCACAGAGAAATGCAGCCTCCACTACTCACACTGATCTGCTTTTGGTTTCAGCCACTAGGTCATGGTCGGGTTCCTCATCCGAGCTGCTTTCAGTGGCATCAGAGTCCACTGCAAACTGGCACCCTTGCAGAATGGATCGGGCACGCCGTGTGAACTGCTGGATATCCTCTGAGGGGCTCTTGGACGTGGGGGTCCACAGCAAGTGAGATGAGCGGTTGAGTCCGCACCGTATGAGGGGACGCGGCGGCTCGGTGACCCTGAAAGAGCACGGCTCCTGAGGCGCAGGAGCGGGTGAGGATGGGAGCGTGCCCTCTCCCACGTGGACCCTCCTGAGGGCACCCATCTGACACCCGAACTGACGGACAGCACGCTCTCCCAGCAGAGACCAAATACGGTGCCGCACACGGCTGGCCCTTCTGAGAAGGGCTCGGTTTCGGGAAAGACAGCAAAACCTTCGCCCCTGCAGATGGGACTCAGGTGTGACACCCTGGGGTGCTGACACTGTGCACGGGTAACTATCATGCTCCTCTCCCTCCACACTAACAGGAGTCAGAGGGATTACGTGTGTCTGAAGATCCCTCTCTGCCATGCTTTGTCTAAGTAGCACAGAGTCTGGTGTGTCAATAGATTCCTTATGCAGTTCACCATTAATGTTCTCCTGTGACTGAGCCACATCTGGAGCTCTGAGCTCAGGGACCGATACCCTGTAAAACTCCGCCTGGGAACCTTGTGGACTCTTCAGTCTACTCAGTGCTTCATTCAATGACAGCAGCTCGAGAAAAGAGACAGGATTCGAGAGGAGCAAAGTCTTGTACTGTCCCAAGTTCTGAATCAGTGGCGACCTGGCTGCCTTCTGGAACTCCAGGTGAGCCTTAGTGCAGTCAGCAGGAGAAGTCCCACAGGTAAAATTAAGCCAGCCACCAGCCTCCAGCTTCTCAGAGTCCAGCTCAGTGCTTAAGAAACCACTACCCATATCCATGCAGTATGATCCCAGAGAGGAAGTCAGGTGGTCTCTTTTGCAGTCTCTAGAAGTTTCAGTCAAAGCTAGGGCCATAGTCTGACAATCTGCAACACACATTGCTTGGTTAACAGGACTACACATCAACTGCTTGCATGCTTACACAAACATACATTTAACTTGATAGGTTTCCTTAGCTTCGCTTGCTGCGCAGGAAAATAGAACAAGAGGATCATCGGGTAACAGTAGTACTTTAAAAACAAAATGTTTAACTTAAAAGCAAAACAAATACATTAAAATGATCTCTTAGAAGGACTGCAGCGTTACTAATACAACCGCACAAACTAGTAATTATACAAATTTAAATTTGCCAAAAACAAGATCTAACATTAACACAGGGAAAGCAGTCTAAGAGTGAAAACAGAAAACAACGCATTGGCCAGCCCGTTTGTGCTAGACTGTAGTTACACCCTGTACTCGGAAATTTGTAGCAAATTATCAAAAGCATATCTGCAGTGGAAAATTCCAAATTACGCCAAATCTTTACAGCAAAAGTAGCTTTACTTACATTTTTTTAATTATATAAAACTGAATTTTCCCAGCATGACAGCAAGCCAAAGTCGAAGTGCCTTGATTTTTTTTCCTGACTGCACGGATAAAATCCCAGATTGTCAAACAGCTCTGTGCTCAAGGCGGGAGAAAAAGTCTAAATGGGCGTGTCTATGTAAATTACAGAAAGGCGTTGGCCAATGAAAGGTGAAGGGGCGGGGCAAAGACACGCAACCAAGTGTTTTTGTAGATCTGTCACCACGCTGGAATCTCATGCTGGTTAAACAGAGAAAAGGGTGGGTTTTGTCATGAAAGGGAAGCACCGAAATAGCGTTAGTTTAGGGGAAACTTGCCCGTTGTATCTATTTTTTTCCAAGTTATAAGGGGGAAAAAATATTAGCTTTTTTAGAACATGCCTGCAATAGCTGCGTGATAGCCAGATCTTACAAATTAGTGACAGACTATCTGAACATGATTTTTCGTACATTTGCCTGCACCCGTCTGGACATCACATAGGCTAAACAGTTACTTTTATTCAGCTAACTAGAAAGGACAATGCTAATAAAGCAGTTTTTTGTCAGTTTGTGAAACTCCTAACTTGAATTTTTAACGGTAAGATTGTATAGATTGTAAACGTTTTTTAAGTCAAAGAATACACGATGCGCATGTAGAATCTAAAGTTTAAGATGACAAATATTATAAAAATAAAATAGTACCATGTGAACTAGTATTTTCCTCTGCTGTTTAGGTTATACTGCATATACAGTACCGTACATCAGTCACGACTTCACATAATAAATTTCAGTTTCATACTGCCACCTTCTGGCAGTTACGTGCAATTCCAGTTTTATTCTGCTGTTACTGGAATTTAACGGTTTTGCATTTACTAGAGTAACGGGCACATTACGTGTTCCCTTTCATTGCGTTTTTAAGGTCAAATGCGATCTTTAAAACTAGTAAAACATTTAATCTATCTGTTTGACAAAGAACACAAGAGCTTGTGCCTCCTTCTGATTCTCATGCATAAATGTGTATCTTAAAAATTACCTTCATAGGATTTTTGACTTTCCTGATATCCTAATCTACCAGCAAGTAAAATAATAAAAAAATAAAGACCAGATTTTTAAATTACATTTAATTGTTTTTCACCTTATTACATTTGGACTTTACTTTTTTGTGGTTGTTTTACCATTTATTGTTTAATTTCCTGGTTGCAAGGGAGACGGATGGTCATGGACTTTTGGCACATTTTCAGTATGGAGTTTTTAAATGAAAACATCACTGCAGGCCAATGCATCTGATCACATGATTTGTGTCCTTCTCTGACTGCCTGGGCACTAGCCTAACAGTACATGCACTTGACAGAAATTGTTAGTATTAACATTTCTCCAACATAGTCTGCCAGGAGGATTCTACAAACAGGGACCAAATATTTTTGGGCATTTTGTTCATGTAGAAATTTATGTTAAGAATTAGCATAGCTCTTGCAAAATGGAACATTTACATTTTACTTGCAGTTCCCATAAACTATGACTTCCCTCTATATTAAAGCCATTACATTTTAACACTATACGTTGTTTTTTTTTTTTTTTTTGCATCCTAATAACATTAGACCATTGCTTTATTACAACCATAAAATAAAATATCTATTGTTCTCTTTAGGAGCAATTTATGTGCTGAAGTATATACTTTTAAATGGATTAAGGAGAATTAAATGTGCTTAAAACCAGATTCTTCAAAAGGCATTCTGTATCATAAATTCAATCATACAATTCATTCAACCAAGACATTAATCAAAGGCACTCAGCTTAACAGAAAGCAGAACAAATTAATGGACCTAAGATTATCATGGATAAGGAATGTTGCTTTACTCCAATTTTAAATGTGTCAACAACAATTTATTGCATTTAATAAACTAAAACAAAAATGCAATTCTTTGTTCATGTTCTCTTTGCCTATAGGCATATAATATGTACAGTGTGTTATCAGCAAGGATTATGACAAACAGGTGCATATGAAATGATTATGGAGATAGTTGCACATGCTTTTCATGCATATTGAATGGGCAATCTGTGCAGCAGCTGCAACAGAAATAAAACCAAAAATCCACCTATGCAAGAGCACAGCAATCCCAGAAGGATAAGTAAAGGCCCACTCTGTATTAAAATGGTTATAGTCCTTTGCTGGTGTTTAGGAGATCTTCAAGTAACTCTCCAAGTCGTTGGCATGCAAGCAATAGCGGGGGAGTCAACATGAATTACTGTTCAATGTTTCATGGGATTAAAAAAATGAATTTTGTCTAAAGGCTGCTGAAGTTGGTATAGCTTTTCTGGGACCACAGGACCACCTTGCTGATGTCAACTGTAAATGAGGAAAATGTAAACAAAATGGCTTGACTTTATGAATTGAAGGAGCAATCTCTGCACATCTACTGGCACATGACATTAAAGAAATGCAGAGGCAGAAGAGGAACAAAATTTAAAGTTGATCTTTATCAATAACAAACTGACACAGAAGACACTGTTAAGAGACTGACCAAGAGGAAGGCCACGTATTAAACATGAAAAAATACAACATATAAATTCAGCCATCCTAAGTACAATCAGTTTAAAAATAAATAGGCCCACACACTGAGGCTAGCTCCTGTGTGTGTCTGAGGAAGCAGTCCAAATGAAGGAAAGAGGGAGAAGAGGAGAGGGGCATTCAGTATCCCTGTAGTCCATTGTACACCTTCTGTACCCAGGCCTGTTTCAGCAGCTGTCGTACCCCTGAAATTACAAAATGAGCTCGTCACATAAGGCACATCAGGGAGTTCTCTGAATCTCCTGACTACCTGCTGTTCTTTCTACACTTGCGTTTACTTGCTTAATACGGTTATGAACACAACTATATCCAGAATGCCACCAGCCCATATAATTTATTGAAGTAATTATTTTATTGGTAAGGTAAGAGCTCAGACTGGGGCAAAAATAAATAAATAAATAAATAACAGAACCTACAGAGAACTGTAATTAAAGTACCGCTCAGCTTTTAAATCAATTTCTCTGTTCCTGACCTAAAAATAACTTCAAATGCTGAAGTCAACATATGGAATCTTGGACATTTCTTTATTTTCCCATAACGGTGATAAATGTACAAGTATTTTACGGACATGGGAAAATAAAATAAATCATGGTTATAAAATAAAAAGGAATCCAGTTTTTCTAGCAAATACTATGAAGGGTCGAAAAATAACTGATCGACTAAAGGATTATTAAATAGTTCATCATTCATTAACATACAAAAAAAAAAAAAAAAAACCTTATATGGCTGAGATTAACCCTTTTTTTTTTTTTTTTTACACAGGGGTAAATATAAAAATCGGAACATCTAGGCATTTTACCCTCTATGGGTGTTTCTTGGCCAAAATAGGGATTTTTGTACCATTCAATGAAAATTGACCTTGCAATGAAGTATACCAAACATTTCAATTCAAAACAACCACAGTTTGATAAGTACATAAAGAAGAGACAATTCACAAATGAATGACCTTCCCGGGTATCATTCATTCATGTTGATCACTACAGTAGTATATTGTATGCGACTACAAATGAGGGTACAAGTCAGCATACTTGTACCCATCTTCAACCTTCTTCCATCCTCTAAGTAATACACTTTCTCCAAAAATAAAATAAAAACATGAAAACCTGCTCCTAGCTCTCTCACCTGCTTTCTGCTGCTCGTCAAGCTGCTCCCGGGGGAACTCCACGTCAAACGTAACAACAAGCGAACCACGAATATTGTTGTTGTCAAAATTAGGAAGACCTTCGCCTTTCTTCCAGATCTTGGCTCCGGGCTTGGTGATCCTGTCTCTTACAATATGTACCTGCAGACCAAAGAGCACTTCATTCTTTACAGATGAAACCACTGAGATCCCTGTGTATGCAGACGGCTTACAGAAGAACGCATGACTCCACCTAGACACTAATTTGTTTTTGTACAGATGCATACCTTGTGTCCATCCAAGTGCGTAATGTCCATCTCAAAGCCTACCAACGCCTCTACCAGGGAGATTGTGACATTGGTATAAAGGTCATCTCCTCTCCGTTCAAACACAGGGTGCCTGAAGGTACATATAAACTGACATCACCAAACGTTTCATTCACCTGTGGTACCAATCTCCTCCATTTCCATTACAAAGCAGATCCAAATGTTTACAGAACAAAAGTAAGATTTTCTACATGCTATGATAGTTGTTTTGTTTGCTAAAATGTACACATGAATCAAAACATGCAATACTTGCTGAAATTTGTCATTTATGACACATATACCCAAACTTCTCATGGTTTTATACTGCAGGCATAAGACTTGCCTGATTTTAAACATCATAAAAACAGCCACTAGTCTTTCAAATAGCCTGGGAAGAGAAGTTTGCCAATTGAGAAAACTTACCACACCACAGAATTAATGTAACAAAAATATATGAATACTGCAGAGTATAGATGCAATTATTTACAAAAATGGCTTTCTTGCACACAGTAATAATCATAACCTTTTAGGTTACAATCAAGTCATTTATGATAAACAACACTTCACCTCTCCTGGATCTTTTGAAGAATACGTTGACATTGCATTAATTTCATTCAGGTATACAAATGGACCATCACAGCTGACAGTAGTACTACTACACAATATTAAACCAGTTCCCTGGTTCAACATTATATCAAGAGCCTGGGAAAATACATACATATAAATAAATCTAAGATTCTGGGTTCATTTCAGACAGTACATATGGACAGTGTGATAAATGAACATTGTAAATCTTACTTCATTACTTTAATGCGGAAGCGCAAATCGCCTGGTTCTCCATCGATATGGGGTTCACCTGAAGAGGAAGCACGGGGAAATAACTGGACACGTTGGGGATTAAAAAAAAAAAAAAAAAAAAAACCCTATACAAAAATCCCATATACCCATATGCAAGCAAAGTAAGAGACTATTGTAAGCCTTTTTCAAAATGCTGTCTGGTTACCTGCAGAACTTCACTCTTACATGCTTTTGAAAGTGTTGTGAAAAATTACAGTATGTTGTTGGCTTAGACAGCTGGTCCGTCATAACTTTGTAAGATGGGTAAGATTCATACTTTCAAAGGAAAGTGCTTGCTTACCTTCTCCAATGAAAGGGTACTCCATCTCATCCCTGACACCCTGCTCAATTTCCACCTCCAGTGTCCTTTCTTCATTGACCATCCTGTGTTGAAGAAAGCACTCCAGAATATCATAGTTTGATCTTCTATACAATAATTTAAGACAAGGACTGCATACAGCGATGGTCTTCATTTACCCATTGAAAGAAAGAGAGGGGGGAGAAAAAAAAAAAAAAAAACACAGAACAACTCACTTTACATTGGGACACTCATCACAGACCAATTCTTGGGTCATCTGGAAGCGTCCAGGTCCCAGCTGAGTGGTTCTTGTCTCCTGCCTGCAGTTGCACTTCCTCTTTCCTGAAGCTGGTCTTGCCACAGGTTTGTTACGGACTACCTGAGCGGGAAAAGGGAGGGACGCACTTTTTTAGCTTATTGAGAAGCATTTAGAATAAGATGGAGTCTGCTGTTAATAAAACTTTAAGAGCCACCTTCTGCACTAACATTTTTAAAGTGTGCACTGTCACATACACAAAACTCACTTCTACAAAATTGCCCGAGTAGACCTCTTCAAGTGTAACTTCCAGGTCCAGAACAATATCATTCCCTCTGGGAATATTTCGGTCCTGCTGCCGATGGCCTTCACCAAAAAACCCAAAATCGCCAAAGAAGCTGAGACAAATAGGGGAAGTAAAAAATTATTGTTCAAGGTATTGTGCACAGCTAAGATTCAAACCTTCAAATCACACTAGAATGAACAAAATAAGACAACATTCAAGAAACAAAACAAGTTAGATTTCCGTTCACCTCATACAAACTAAATAGCACTTTGGGAGGAAAGAAAGAAGCCAGAGTCTCACTATACAGTATACTAAATGCACATATTTTTTTTGCTTGCTCCCTTCATCATATGCACATTTTACAAATATTTTCTGACCTGGAAAAGATATCTCCATGGGAGCTATGATGATGACCTTCCTTCAGTCCTTCCTCTCCATAGGCATCATACTGCTTTCTTTTGTCTTCATCAGTAAGAACCTAATATAAAAATAAGTACAGTATTAAAAATACAAAGTATCCATTGATAAACAAATTTCTAAACACCGTCCATTTAACTCAAACATTCCACTTCGGCTTTTCGACAAGACACGCTGCGCTCAACTAAATCGTCACAGAAATTACCAATAGGAATCGGCCACACAATTTTACTGGCGAATCAAAACGCTGCAGCATTTTCAAGCGCAGTTAAACCCAGAAGCCTCCACAGAATGGAAAACCGCAAATGATGTTGTGGATTACACTTTTTTTGTGAAAAGGCAAAATGTGTTTCACAACAGACATTTAGCGTTAATAGAAATGTACGCTACAACGAAGAGCAGGTCATTTTAAACATCTGATGTGGTCAAAATAGGTTTCGAAGCTTGAATACAGCGAACTTATAACGATTACCTAGTCAACAAATTAACAGTAATAACGGGACCTGGAAAAGTGTGTCAGTATGAAATTAAAATAACTGGATTAAAAATGTCAATGTTAATATTTTTTAATATATATCCTGTCGGCTTCATATGGGCAATAATTTCTTCTGTCACACAAGGCATCCACAGCAGCTCACACAAAGTACTGATTCCCACATGGACCCATAAAAAAACTATTATCAACCCAATCACAAATGTACACCTCATATGCAGCCCCTAGGTCCGCAAACTTGTCTTGAGCCGAAGGGTCATCTTTATTCCTGTCCGGGTGAAGTTGTAGAGCGAGTTTCCTGTAGGCCTTCTTAATGTCCTTAACTGAGGCAGTTCTCTTCACACCCAGAATTTTGTAGAAATCACGTCTGGATAAAATTCATGCATTAAACATAGGAACAGTTTGCATACGAGTTACCAACATAAATGCAAACATTTTGCAAGAATATGACCAAACAATTTTAATGCAAGTCGCTGAGTGTACATTTCAATTAAGATCCTCTGATGTCAATATTGTGTACATTAACTATACCAAGCACTAACCAATCCACCTACTTAAACCAATAGGTTTAAGTGACAATAAGACATCAGTAATCCCAGTTTAAGAACAAGTACTGCAGAATTTTAGAATATTATCTATTTATTATAATAAACTCTCACGTAAAGTGTGTTAACTAAAGGGTGGCTCACCGGAACAAATCAATGGACGTTCGTAAAACCAGAGAGAAGCAAACAGTGTGATGCCCTAAACTCAGTGGTCAAATGCATCGTGTATGACAATGTGCAATTGTTCCTAAAATACGTTTTAGTATCACACACACACATACATATATATATATATATATATATGTGTGTATATATGTATATTAGCCAAAAATTTGCTATTTGATTATAAATAGAAGCGTATCAGATGTAAGCAAAAGAAATATCAAACTGTGTAATATCAAAAATTGTAGAAAAACAAAAATAAATGATTTAATTATATATGCAGTCTATCTTTATTACGAAACATTATAACACGTGCAGGACTGAAATACAACAAATCGTGCCACGCTGACTTGAGTACTGACTCACTGGAGCGATGTAGACCAATCACAATACAACATGTGTACCGGCTGGGAACACGATCTAACGCTTCAAAGGTGCTGTACAGAAACATGCCAAAGCAGCTACTCACCCCGAAAACACTCCTGCAACAAAACAGAGGAGCACGCAGCACAGACTACACAAGCTAATTCCTCTAAAAGCCATGAGATCCCGATGTTTCTCCAATAAGCACAGGTGAACCAGCCGGCCGGCTCTGTGTCAAAAAGGTCTGTCATCTACGTCTTCCTTCTCCAGTACTAAAACCGCCTACTTCCGCCACGTGGATCCGCCCTCACCCGTGAAGGCTTGTGTAAGTGTGGCTGGTGTTTTTATTGCTCTTGCTGGAAACTAACAGTGGGAATTACAGTATATTATAGTTACGTGGTTGTTAAAGCCCCATCTTGTTACATTAATGTATTTTTAATGTTTAAATATAAACTGTCTGTAAGACAGCTATCCAGTAGCTACGGTTCTGAGTGGTGCATAATATGTTATAGGTTGCTTGTGTTAAAGCCTCTACGGTGGGAAGTGGTAAGTTAAGGAATTTTAGGATGTGTTGATTAAGCTTGTTATTTTTAGGCAGCGTCGGCGTTTTCCATTTGTTAGGGGGTTCCAGCTCTCTGTATATGTGGTTTTAACTTGATTATTTTGTGTATACAAATATAAAGTGTAGTTTGTCTTACCAGTAGTCTGCACAATGTTTTTCATCAATGTAGATTGTAAAAAAGTAATAGTAGGCTTTCATTAAAAACAAAAAAGTTCACGATGCATTTTTTCCCAGCATACAGTATTTGCTGCAGGCAAACAAGACCGTTGAATATGTTATTCAGTAATGGATTGTTTGTTTTCTTTTAATGCAAAAAAATCGCATTATTAAAGATTGTCTGATGTGCTTTTTAAACATCGTTTGATTGTTATTCAGCAATAGCACCACTTACCAAATTATGTGTTCAGTTCCATAGGAGAACTTGGGGGGGGGGGATACCGTCTATAT
>JABJVR010005002.1:0-14035 GCA_025773905.1 Chitala chitala | reverse complement strand
CCTGTACACGAGTCCAACAGCTCACAACAGCTTGGTACAGCATCACTAACACGCTCCGCCTGTACACGAGTCCAACACGCTGTTATTATTACGATTATTGTCGTTGTTATTTTTAATTGATCAAACATACAGCAGGCTGTCTTAACACTAGTATGAACAGTAAATGTAAATCAGCAGATGTGAAATTTGAATGAGCCAGTAGAGATGTAAATAACTGAACACGAGCCTGTCTGAACGTTTCTCTCTGAGGGCCACCGTGGGGCCAGTGTAGTGAACACAAGGCTCAGTGTTCAGTTGTCTCAAAGCCGTTTCCCTTTGAGTCCTGCCAACTGTCTGCCTGGTGTTGCACCTATGTCCAAGGAGGATTAACCCTCTGATTTTTGGTTCCCGCTCTGCTTTCTGGGGCTGAGCCCTTTGACAAACGGCATGCCTGGAACACTTGACCTCTCTGACCTCTGACCTTCACCTCAAGGAAATGCACATTGTAGCTCAACTGAGTTTCTGGGCTGAATGTTGCTGCTGGTTTGGCAGTAAACCTCTACGCCATGTGCCTGTGATGTTTGCTTGTGTTTGTCTACAGGATTGTTTCCAGTAAACGCCTCGCAATACTAAAGGCGGCTGCGTCTGAAAATTGCTACCATGCTTGTGTTTAATTTGTTCCTCTCATCATAAATGTGGGCCTGAGAACTGGGGCCGCGGTACAAATTTACATACTGGGGGTTTGGTCCTACTGCTCTCGGCAGTGCAGCACATACCAACATGTTCAGGATGTGCTGGATGCTTTTTTTTTGCATATCCCTCGCAAAATAGATATAGTTCTGTTAGACGTATCTCCTTTTCAGTTGGTCCATGTGATGAAAGTGATGCTGATGTGTGACCAATGAGAAGGTCCGACGCTAGAGTACCTCACACAGGTTGGAGGAAACGGGGCTGTGGTGTCGCATGATTCAGTGTATAAAACTTGTGGTCCTGTTGAGAGAAAATGTGTAATTTCATCTCTGCCTTTATTTCACTTTTTATCTTGGCGTGTGTGTTCTGCTCCTGGGGTTCAGTGCCCGTTAGGCTGCTCGTTACACAGACACTGATGGCTTGGACAAGCCTTCTGCTACACACCCCACATTGTTATGATGACAGGAGTGTCCAGCTGAGAGTGCTTTGGTGAAGCACAGCCTGAACACCTCGTCTGCGGGGACTCCCTGGGTCTGGTGTGTAACCTGTGCAGCAATGAAAGAAGGTGTTCAGAGAGGTGTTCAGGCCTTGCTTACCGACAAGGTGAACCAGAGTAGAACACAACACACCCATTCCTGTGTGAAGGGGAGCCCTGGCTGGAGCGCAGCATGCTGGGTATGTCAACCCCCAGTGTTCTCAGGCATTAACAAATAACTGATTACAATAACTGTCTTGCGTTGCTTAGAACCTCATTTTAATCTTCAGTCAGAGTGAAAACCGTAGATGTAAAAAGCATGCTTTGGTTGAGGACGGTGTTCACTGGTCCACTGATTCTAGCTTCAGAGCCGACTGTCTGGGCCCATACAGGCGTACAGAAGCTTCCATTTCATATCAGGGTTTCTCTCTGCCATCCGAAACACGAGTGAATGTGTAAATGGCACTGAAGAAACGCAGCATCCGGCTGTGAGGGTCGGCGCCATTCACGCTCAGTGTCCAACTCCGAGGGTCGGTGCCATTCACGCTCAGTGTCCAACTCCGAGGGTCGGCGCCATTCACGCTCAGTGTCCAACTCCGAGGGTCAGCGCCATTCACGCTCAGTGTCCAACTCCGAGGGTCGGCGCCATTCACGCTCAGTCTCCGGCTCGGACGGTCGGCACCGTTCACTCTTGGCGTCCTGCACCGAGGGTTGGTGACATTCACAATAGGCGTCCAGCTCGGACGGTCGACACCGTTCGTGCTCGGCGACCTGCACCAAGGGTCGGCGCTGTCCACGCTTGGCATCCTGCTCTGATGATAGTGTCATATGCACAAGTGATCTGCATATCTGTAAAAGACTGACTTAATTTAAATTCGTAATGAAATAGTGGTAATGCAGAACGTTTTCCTCTCTTACAAAACAAGCACCACAAATGTGTTGCACAGGATTTAAAAGGATTTATATGAACCGTCGTTTTCCCCACATTGGCACAACTTTGCGTCTTCACAGAGAGTATTATTGCGTCCTCATGTTTTGTTGATTATGTCTTGTATCTACTGAATGGTGGTTAAGCTGAATTAAGGGACGTATGAGTGGTTTCCACACGAGTCCTGGCTGGATGTTAGGTCACAGCTCTATCCCTGATGCCAGGTTTCAGAGCTTTGTCAGGTCAGGTCAGGTTTCTTTGTTCATACCCGTAGGTATATAATTTTTGCAGCATAAAAGAATGAAAGAGGGATCAAGTCGTACACACAACACACAACACAACACAGTTAGAAGTGCTTGGTTAAATAGCCCTCAATGACGCTGAGTCGTTCTATTTATAAAACTAATGGCTTCAGGTGTAAAACTGTTCCTGAACCTTTTTGTTCTACACTACAGAATCTCTGACCAGATGGGAGAAGCTGAACAAGTCTGTTTAAAGGATGTAAATTGTCCTTTATAATAATCTTCTCTAATCGATGTAACTGTTTGGTGTTCAGAGACTATATGTTCAATTGTGGCTGTCCAATCAGTTTATTCGCCCACTTAACAATCTGGTTCAGAGAATTCTTATTTTTTAAAGTGACACTCCAATACCATGACACTAAAAAGGATAAAAGTGACTCCATAAAAGCACAATAAAACATGGACATTAAAGTTTCCTGAGACAGTGTGACCACTGATGCCCCTTCTTACAAACAGCTTCTCAGTTTGGTTCAAAGGTTAGACCAGAGTCAATGATTGTACCCAGGTATTTATAACAACATACCTGCTCCACAGTCTGACCTTTATTTCTATTACCGTTAGTGAAAGACTTTGGTTTCTTTCACACACACACGATAATGCATTTTACATTGGTTTATGTTATACTTGTGTCTGTGTTTTTTTTCTTTATCTGACATTGTAATTACTAAACTGCATTCTGATTTAAATTTAATAGTCCAGCCAAACTAATTAAAGGTTATTAATGATTCTCTTACTGCAGCAGGATATGTATAAAGTGTGTGTGTGTGTGTGTGTGTGTGCGTGCGTGTGTGCGTGCGTGCGCGAGCGAGAGTACCTTGTGCGTGCATGCGTGTGCGAGAGTACCTTGTGCGTGTGTCAGTTTCCGCTTTGTCACAGAAGTTCGTTGGTCCTGTCGGCTCCATGCCACAACTGTGCAGGAGAGGCACCCTCTGATCCATCTCCTCTGATCCATCTCCCTGACCTTTCTGGAAGCCCCCCCATGAAGACCTGTTCATGTTGAGCAAAACCGTCTCATGCATTTACCTACCTGCTGCAGGCGCCACAGTGACTGAGTAATGGCTGTTATACACATATGCTGTTTGTTAGCGTTAAACGGTGGAGAGCATGAGGGAACAGGAAGTAGTAACCAACTCAAGATCATTTTTGATCTGAGCCTCGTTAAAGCAGGTTGAATATGGACAAACATTTGTTTATGTTTTGCTCCTGTCCTGAACTCACGCTTAACATGCTTTAGAACCACACTCGCGCTTTCACTAATGGTCTAACTTGGCAGGTTTGGTTAGGTTTGGAAGCCTCGTCTGTCAGGCCGAGGACTGAGTGCTGCTGAGATTTGCTTAGCTTCTGAATACATAGCCTGTCAGCCACACCGACTCTGACGGACTGGGAACAGAAAGCAAAATGAGACACAGCAGCCAGTCCTGTGTCTTCCCTCTATGGTGCTCCACATTGTCTGAAAAGCTTCAGCAAGACCCGATTTAGCCCTGATAAAGTTAAAGGACACACAGGTTTGAGTGACACATCCACGCTGTTCGCAGCATGTCACACACATTCTGAGGAAAACATAGTTATCCTTATTAAGGTCAGATATACAAAAAATGAATTTTGTCCTGAAATGAATAAAGTCTTTATAATGTGTAGGCGTTCAGATTAGATTTTTTAATCCGTAAATGGTAGTGTGCTACACAGCTGAGTGGGTTGGTTATTTTTTAATTACCTCTAACCATTTTATCATGTGGTTGTTACTTTTTATAGTTGTCTCTGGTGTTTCTGTAGACACCAAGAGCTGAACAGTTGGCCTGTAATGGATAAACTGTCCAGTCTGTGAGATGTGGACTTTTATGAATGGAAGAGTACGAGCAGAAGGAGAAAGGAGAGAAACAAAAGCGGTCGGGCCCGGAGCAGGGTCCTCAGAGATAAAGCTGTTGAAGATGTTCTACCCACCAACCTGTACCCGTTTCACACAGCTCCTGTTGAATACCTGTGTGATGCCCTGGGTACCTGACCCTCAGTAATATCGCAGTGCTTAATAGCGCCCTAAAACATGAATCATCTCCTTAGTGGGAGAGGATATCAGACAGAGAGCCTCTCCTTCTAATTGTCCTCGCCGATGCTAAACATAGGAAACGAATGTGGTCTTGTTTCATTTCAAGATACATTGTCTATTGAGTTAATTGTTTGCATCCCATTATGTTTGCTTGTTTACAGTAGAGTGGATTATTGAAGTTACAGGAGGAGAGATTGTGATACATTCAGCAGCGTGTGCAAAATGTGTGTGTGTGTGAGGAACAATAAGTAGCATTTGTTAGCTGTGGTGTGTATGCGTGAGCACACACTCAACTCCTCTTATTAGCTTTATAATGAGTACAGCGCCACATCGAACCAATCACGTGGCTGGAATGGTTACAGCCATGTGAGGTCACACTGACGCACCGAGCGCAGGAATACTGCACCGGTGCTTCAGAAGTGGGAGCCGGAGAAAAGGGGAAACGATGGGAGAAAATGTAACCATAAATGCAAGCGACAGCATTGCCAAACACAAAGCCCCAATGGACGCAGCCCAAGGCTCACAAGTCGAGCACACTGTTGACAAGAAGGGTCCAAGGAATTCTGTTGTGTTCAGCTCATTCTTATGAATACGTCACTTTTGTTTATGTTCGCCTTTATTTAAAAGGTGCTTAAGTTTGTACTGAGGGTTTACACGGAGTGTGCTGAGGGTTTACACGGAGTGTGCTGAGGGTTTACACAGAGTGTGCTGAGGGTTTACACGGAGTGTGTTACGTCTGTGTGCGTTTGTTTCCCAACATTTTAAAACTGTTGGAATTGATACACGGTGTAGAGGTCTTTTACATTTTATTTTGTATTAATACTTTATTTGGTCAAAGAATTAAATTTATGTTCTCCTGAAAAACTTGAAAGCTGTTGCCTAATAAGAATTGTCTTTTAAAAATTTAGTTTAACTTATTAAATTTTTTTGGAATTGACCAACGAATTAAATAACCTGTTTTGCTTTGTTCTGTAACACTTGAAGGTTTTGACTGCTCAGAGTTAACATGTTATTAGTTTATTACACATACCTACTTCATTCATTAATTGTATAAAGTTCTGTCGTACATTTGTCACATTTAATTTCCGACAGAAAATAAATAATACTTAAACCAAAATTAACCTTATTATATCTTCACATCTCACATGGAATAAAAAGAGACCTTTAAACTTGACAGAACGTGATTTGATTTGTGTCACGATACATGTCAATATTGACTGATTTGAGAGGTTATGTTGCGATACACGTGGATATAGACCGATATGAGGGATGATCATGTTATCAATCTTTTCCATATCACCCAGTCCTGTCTTGGGGCCCCTGAAGCCATATGTGTTTGCTGTTTTAGAGGTAAATTGTTTGTTTGGGGTTCGTGCTCTTCTGGTATGACAGCCGTGTGTGCTGCTGAGAGCCTCACCAGCTGTCTGGACTGTCTCTCTTCTTCTGTCCTTCTAACTTCCAGGCCTCTAAGTTATTTTTGTAATGAACCTTGGGGCAGAGCTCTAGACAGCAGGACATAGATGGAGGGCTCAGGTTACAGGGAATACTGGTGCTCTCGTACAGCTGTAATAACACATCATAAGAGCCCTTGGGCAGAGCAAGTGTGTCTGTGCCTCAGCTACGTATCCGTGTGGAGTGATAAGACATGCAGGAAGAGTGTGATGTCAGAGAAGCACTCTGTGTGATGCGTCTCATGCCAAGTCCCGCTTCCTTCTTAAGTTCATATCTCAGGACATCCTGCGGAATACAACACAGTGCTTCTGGGCTCTGCTGTTTCCACTGCTGGTGACCATTTGTGTTCCATCGAAATGAGGTTGCAGTCTGAGTACTTCCAGGTGGTTAGCATTAGGCAGCTAGCTAGCTCATAGACATACCCTGTTCAATAAACACTGTTCACAGTCCGGTCCTTGGCGATGACCTGTAGGAAACACGCTGTTTAATTTCAACCCTCACTCACTGCCAGTGCTCACTGTTATCAAAAGGACAACCGATCATAGAAATGATGTTACACAAGTTGCCTTTTGAAATTATTGTGGCTGCCAAGGGTAAAATAAAAGTGGGAACACACTGTGACTTTGGGTGAAGTGTGACACTTCAGAACATACTAAAGGCATGCTAGGATGTATCAGTGCTCATGGCAAACCGTACTCACGCACAACCCTGCTCTATCTTTTCCAGAGACATCAGTGCAGCTGCCATATTGGTTTCCCTGTTTATGTTGAGCTTGACCTCTGAACCCTGACCTCCTGCATAATCTTGGTAACCATTTCATTTTTTTTATTTGATTGTATTTTGATTTAATCCTCCTGTTTTTTCATTTTGATAATTTTGTTAAAAAAGGCCATTTGGCTGTTTGTGTGATGCTGTGATGTCATTTGTGTGTGTGTGTGTGTGTGTGTGTGTGTGTGTGTGTGTGTGTGTGTGTGTGTGTGTGTGTGTGTTCCTCACATTCCCCATGATGCAGTGCTGTAATGTGTGTTTAATGTTCATTCTAGACTAATTTCTCTTCTCCCTTTTGTTCATCGTCTCTGTGTAAGTGCTTGTTCTGCTGTTGCCGTTTCTCCATTACTTTCCCATTCTCTCACAAGGTTTCCTTTGTCTTCTGAAACATTCATCTAAATATCTTTCCTTCTGTTGCCTCTGCAAAATGCTTTAACGCCTCAGACTGTGGTGTGAACACATAAAGGGTGTTCTAAAGAACAGTATCAGAAAGGTTATGACCCCTCCATCTACTGGACACAAAAGTTATATTTTAAAACAGGCTGCATTAGTTCAGGTTTGTACACATACATGCTCTCGAGTGGTCAGTTAAGCACATTAGTACACAAAGTTCTATTTCCTTTTGTAAACCATGGTTAAGATCAGAATGCCAGCCCTAGCTGACCAGGTTACAGACGTTTAAGACATAACCTAACAAGGGTTATATTAGCATTAAATCCAGCAGAATAAAAAGGCAATACTTTTCACGTTCTTAATCTGTTAGGCCCATTGAGATTAGAAATGCTGTCATAATCCTATATACACCTTTATTTAAACATCAGACATTTATCAAACCTAATTCACTTGAGTGCATCAACAAAAGTAATACAAGATCATGTGTTATGGTGACCTTAGTGTCCAGGTGCAGTGGTATGGTCAGGTCACGTGTTATGGTTACCCTAGTGTCCAGGTGCAGTGGTATGGTCAGGTCACGTGTTATGGTTACCCTAGTGTCCATGTGCAGTGGTATGGTCAGGTCACGTGTTATGGTGACCCTAGTGTCCAGGTGCAGTGGTATGGTCAGGTCACGTGTTATGGTTACCTTAGTGTCCAGGTACAGTGGTATGGTCAGGTCACGTGTTATGGTGACCCTAGTGTCCAGGTAGAGTGGTATGGTCAGGTTTAGTTTTGGTTACCCTAGTGTCCAGGTAGAGTGGTATGGTCAGGTTTTGTTTTGGTTACCCTAGTGTCCAGGTACAGTGGTATAGTCAGGTCACATGTTATGGTTACCCTAGTGTCCAGGTAAAGTGGTATGGTCAGGTTTTGTTTTGGTTACTCTAGTGTCCAGGTAGAGTGGTATGGTCAGGTCACGTGTTATGGTGACCCTAGTGTCCAGGTAGAGTGGTATGGTCAGGTCACGTGTTATGGTTACCCTAGTGTCCAGGTACAGTGGTATCACATGCAGTGCCAGTCTAAGCTGAACTTCAGCTTAGTTGCGGGACAGACTGACAGGGACTTAGTGGTGAACCTAAAGGCTTCCCCTTGTCCTCTGGACACCTTTGTTAGTGTAGATGAAAGATCAGGCTTCCCCAGCACCAGGTGTTATTTACCACACAGCTGGGGCATACATCCTGTGCTTTTTTTCTTTAGGTGCTCTCTAGAAGTTTTCTCTCTGAAATAAGGCTGTGAGTGTGTGGTTAGGCTCTGATTGGCTGTGTGGGACAACAACCTTGTTTTATTCTTCACTCTGTCCCTGTCCTCAACCCTGTCCTACACAGCCAGGGTGACCCCTGCCACAATTTGTTGGTCAGTGCACTTTTCACCTGAAGAGGAGTGGCCATGTTCTTGCCTGGACACGCAGCTGTTGTTGGGATTCAAGTTTACCCTCAGTGTTATACTGGGCAGTCTGATTGGTATGGTCTCTGACAGCCAACAGGACACCCTGACCAATCAGCTCCCACCCACCATAAGCAGTGGAGCAGAAGAGAGGATGAATGAATTGTGCCGGCAGCTTTTCTTGCAAGGTGCCAGTACCGCCAGATTATCCAAAACAAGGCACACTTTCAGTAAGGCTATTTGTGCAGATCAGACAGATCGCTGACAGCAAGATGGAGATTCTGAACAGAGAAATAATCAGCACCTCAAAGACTCAGGGCAGCAAAAGCTTCAACACGGGACACTTTAATACCTGTGAGACCTCATCTCTGCTCAAGATGGTCCCAATTAGAGTTCATTGTTAAATTCTTCGCCCAGAAATTGAGGTCTTCAGTATGCCAGTTGTCAGATTAATTCTTTTTATACAGCACATATACAGAAGCAGTGAACGTTGTACTTATTGCTGCTAGAAGTAATGCCAGGTAAAGTACATCTGTTTATCACCCACAGAGAGATTGTGTGTGAAAACAAGAGGACCAGCCTTCAGTGTGAATACAACATGTGCATTTGGACGGTCTGGGATGGTGCATGGATTAGCTTCACAGACCCAGTATGCAGAAACCCTCAGAACTTTCACAGATCCTGAGAAACTGGTACGAACAGAGTGGAATGCAGCAAGGTCATCAGCCTGCTGCTCTAAGCCTAAAATCAGAGTAAAATATTATCTACAAAAACGCCTTTGTTTTTTTTAACAGACTGCATTAACTTCTCAGGATCAAACCTGAAATCCTCGTCAGAGAAGGTGTCTGAGTATAAAATACGTTTTTTGTAAAGTTATCAGGTTGTTCTTGTGAAATCTCCACGTGGTCAGAACCACTGTAATCTTCAAGGATGTTCTTCAATCCTTAACCTCTGCAGCCACGTTGAATCATTAATTCATACAGAGAAATAAAAGGAACTCCTGACAAGAGAGATGCTTTCATTAACATCTTACTGGTCCCTAAAATGTCCTAATTTTTCCATTATACATGTGACTGGTGGAGTTTTGGAAATGTCAATCGATTCCCGTAATCCTAATTGCAGCCAGGAGACCAGAACTGGTAAGATTGCCAATGTTGTTGTACGTCACCTGTGTGTCAGATATCAATCATTAAAATACATGTTTGGAAAGGTACATTTACTGAGTGGTTTCTCATTTACTGCCTGGAGACTTTTCCATGTCAGGAGAGCAGAACATCCTGAGTCGAACCTGTTTGTTGAGAAATGGAACAGGAGGCAGTAGAAATGTCTCGTGTAGACAGGCTGTGTGGGGTATTGGGCTCAGGATGTCCAGCGAGGCACGCACTTCATTGTTTAAATACCTACAGATAAAGTGCTTGTGTGAGAATTTTTTGCTGTGTTCCATTTTTTTTTTTGCTACTGTGTTTCTGGGATACTTGCGTTTTTATACAAAACATTTGCGAGAGTTTCCTTGTGGCAGGTTTGGTGTGTAAGCTGTGAGAAAAGCTTTATTATTATTTTTATCACAGAGAAGATTAAATGTAAACTCAACGCCAGTAAGTACCAGTGGGCAGCAGGGCAGCCTGCGCTGCTTAAATGTTCTGTATCTCCTTATGCATATGTGTACATGTGTGCACATATGTGTACATCTTTTAGTTCATTTTATGGAACCATAATTGCTTTAATACATTTCACAATGAGGTATTTGCAGATTTTGTTAGTAAACAAGTCTTTAAATTGCACCATGGTACCTGGAATCTGCACAGCTGGCTGGGTTTAAGATGACCATGGACATGTAAGAGGTGTCTGACTGTACAGGGTGACCAGCAGGGAGTGGACTGGGCTGTGTTAGGATGTTCAGTTCTGTAGAAGCAAGAGTGGACATATGTGTGTTGAGATGTTCAGTTCTGTAGAAGCATGAGTGGACTGGGCTGTGTTGAGATGTTCAGTTCTGTAGAAGCATGAGTGGACTGGGCTGTGTTGGGATATTCAGTTCAGTAGAAGCATGAGTGGACTGGGCTGTGTTGAGATGTTCAGTTCAGTAGAAGCATGAGTGGACTGGGCTGTGTTGGGATGTTCAGTTCCGTAGAAGCATGAGTGGACT
Source organism: Chitala chitala (assembly GCA_025773905.1). Taxonomy (NCBI): domain Eukaryota; kingdom Metazoa; phylum Chordata; class Actinopteri; order Osteoglossiformes; family Notopteridae; genus Chitala; species Chitala chitala. Next base: position 3,439 of record JABJVR010005002.1, on the reverse strand, counting down.
GGGCTGTGTTGAGATGTTCAGTTCTGTAGAAGCATGAGTGGACTGGGCTGTGTTAAGATGTTCAGTTCTGTAGAAACAAGAGTGGACTGGGCTGTGTTGAGATGTTCAGTTCTGTAGAAGCAAGAGTGGACTGGGCTGTGTTGAGATGTTCAGTTCTGTAGAAGCATGAGTGGACTGGGCTGTGTTGGGATGTTCAGTTCTGTAGAAGCAAGAGTGGACTGGGCTGTGTTGGGATATTCAGTTCTGTAGAAGCATGAGTGGACTGGGCTGTGTTGGGATATTCAGTTCAGTAGAAGCATGAGTGGACTGGGCTGTGTTGAGATGTTCAGTTCAGTAGAAGCATGAGTGGACTGGGCTGTGTTGGGATGTTCAGTTCCGTAGAAGCATGAGTGGACTGGGCTGTGTTGAGATGTTCAGTTCTGTAGAAGCATGAGTGGACTGGGCTGTGTTAAGATGTTCAGTTCTGTAGAAACAAGAGTGGACTGGGCTGTGTTGAGATGTTCAGTTCTGTAGAAGCAAGAGTGGACTGGGCTGTGTTGAGATGTTCAGTTCTGTAGAAGCATGAGTGGACTGGGCTGTGTTGGGATGTTCAGTTCTGTAGAAGCAAGAGTGGACTGGGCTGTGTTGGGATATTCAGTTCTGTAGAAGCATGAGTGGACTGGGCTGTGTTGGGATGTTCAGTTCTATAGAAGCATGAGTACCTATGCAAGCTCTGTCTCTACATATGTGGCCTTTGATAAATGTCCACCCCACCACCTGCTCTTCTATCTTCTACTGTGTTTTGCAGTTGAGTTTTTTCTTTAATTCAAGACAGAGTTCAGCCTACTGTGAGTGTGCAGCCCAGTTGCTTCTAATCAGCCAGCTGTTGTCATGGTGACCTTTCCAGACTGATGGATACAGTGGAGTGGCATCCCAGCTCCAAGTTGCAGAAGGAGTCAGCAGAAGACGTTCAAGTGAAATATGAGAGGATTTGGGTGTGGCCAGGAGAGGGTGTGGTCTGTAGAGGGGTGTGGCCAAGAGATGTGTCCAACCTGGAGATTGCACAGCATGCCAGGATGTCTCACACCTTAACTCTCCGCATGTCAGTTGCAGTGCTGTGTGTATATGTACCGTTGCCTGCATTACAGCTGAGAATGTACTTTGTGTTTTGTTTGTTTCTGTCATACTTTTAAAGTGTAAAATATGTTTATCATCCGTGCCCCATGGGTGAATGGTGCTGTGTGCACTTCACACCCTCACGGTGTAATGCAGTCTAGTGATTGGCATGTTGGTGCCCACACAGAGCACGTTATGGCACAAGGTGTGAGAATGCTGTGTTATTGGTGCTGTCATTGATTCTGCCTAAAAGGAGCTGTCTGAGCCTCTTAGGGACCTTCCTGTTTCTCTCATTAAACCCGCTTCATGCTGCACTTTTTAACAAAGTGGGTTGTGGGGACAGTGAAAATGAGACACGTGCAGGGGTCAAAGAGTTGGGAGGGGTCCCAGACAGCAGACTGTTGGTTCATCTTGGATGACCCGATTCCAGATGTAAATCTGACATGTAGAATTGAGCGGTGGATCGGAAGGTGCACCTACCTGAGTCCGGCTTCACGCTCGAGGTTCCAGGCTCTTCACAGTGTAGCGCCCTGGCGTGTCGTTTACTTCCTTAAGTAAGAAGCAGCTCAGAAGTGAAAAGCTGCCCAGGGTTTCCTCAAGGTTACCAGCCAGGTGGCAGACTTGGCCAGGCCATGCTGTGTGCTTACTGAACACACACGTGGCCGTGTGTGTGAGTGGGATGATGGCTGTTTGGTGTTAGTAACGACCTCACTGCCCCATGGCTGTGTGCTTACCTGCTCCTCAGGGCCCACTTAAAACCAGATTAATAGTCTAACCAGCACAGGCTAATCACTGGCTTCCAGGACTGAGGGACCCTTTCGTTACCTGGATTTGGTGTGTGTTGGGCACACCACATGCTGTGTGGAGATGCACAAGCAGCGGTCCTAGTAGGCAGTTAGAGCGGGTCAGTGTGAAACCTCGTTACTGGCGTGTCATACAGAATTAGAGCACCTTCTGCTCCGTCTAGCAGCAGTTTTGCAGAATAAGCGGCAGCCTTGTTTGGCCATTCTGAGCATTTTGTTAAGAAACTGTAGTGAGGCTGGGTGCTGTGGTCACCCCCTCTGCTCAACACAAACGTGTGCTCCATTTCAACTAGTTTTGTTGGGGGAGGGCGATGTTTATGTAAGGCTGAGCAAAAATCTTTCAGTGACCTCTGGTAGTGCTGTCCTCTCTTTGCAAGTCTTATACATGTATGCTGTGTGTATGTGTGTGTGTGTGTGTGTGTGTGTGTGTGTGTCTGAGAGGACTGCTTTGTGTCTTATCCACAATCGAGCGACTTTGATGTCTGCCACATTGCTTCCCGGTGTGTTTGTCTTCTCCAGTCGTTTTGAGTGTCTGCACATTCAGAAAGATGCAACGGCGGCCTTGCATTTCACAGCGTGACACGCCAATTTCATGTCCGAGCAAAGAACTCAAAGGAAAATAATTGAAAAATCCCAGAATAACACCTTGAATGCCAAATGTGAATCTGTAAGATCGTACAACTGAAACAATTACAAAAGATACAAGAACTGGCATAAAAAACCCAGGAAAAGGAGTTTGCAGGAAAGCATGTTCTGATAAAAGCAAAACGTGCAGAAAGGAAATAAGAAAGGTCAATACAAATCCAGGCTATAATGATGAACTGAAAATTGGCCAACAAGCTTGCTAATTAAACCATGGACAAATTTCCTTTCTGTCCCAATGGTTCTGCCTGAGAGCAGCATATTAATCTTGGAGGAGTGTGTGTGTGTGTGTGTGTGTGTGTGTGTGGAGGTGTTGTTTAGTCTGTGGTGAATGTCCCCCTCCCTGCCCCTCTCTGGCTGTTCCACAGGTCTGTGGAGCTGCCAGATGATTTGGGGAGATCCAAATTGGAGTGAAAAATGAAGCTGACCCAAGCTGAGGGTTGAACGCCTTGTTGCCCAAGAGGAACGCCGGCCTTTTCTCCTGACTAATTAGGGTGGTACAGTTCACTCGGTGGCTGGGGGGCATGACCTGCCAGCCACCCAGGTGGGGCTGGCCCATGCCATCAGTTCACTTGCAGGTGTTTTTCTCCTCACTGCAAGAGGCTCGTCCTGACTGTTTGAGCTAGTATTCCCAGAAGTATTTCCTGCATATGGGATCCCATGTCATCTGTGACACCACAAGGGGTGTTAAGGTGAAGTGTGTTCTTGCAGGGTGACAGCGTGTTAAGGTGAAGTGTGTTCATGCAGGGCGACAGGATGTTAAGGTGAAGTGTGTTCATGCGGGGCGACAGCGTGTTAAAGTGAAGTGTGTTCATGCGGGGCGACAGCGTGTTAAGGTGAAGTGTGTTCGTGCGGGGCGACAGCGTGTTAAGGTGAAGTGTGTTCATGCAGGGTGACAG